>JAVSCE010003297.1:0-62866 GCA_032199065.1 Smutsia gigantea
AAGTCTGATGATAGTCTGATGGGTTTTCCTTTGTAGGTGATCTTTTTCTCTCTCTAGCTGCCTTTAATACCCTGTCTTTATCTTTGATCTTTGCCATCTTAATTATTATGTGTCTTGGTGTTGTCTTCCTTGGGTCCCTTGTGTTGGGAGATCTATGAGCTTCGGTGGACTGCGAGACTACTTCCTTCCCCAGCGAGGGAAAGTTTTCAGCAATTATTTCTTCAAAGACACTTTCTATCCTTTTTTCTCTCTCTTCTTCCTCTGGTACTCCTATAATGCGAATATTGTTCCATTTGGATTGGTCACACAGTTCTCTTAATATTCTTTCATTCCTAGAAATCCTTTTATCTCTCTCTGCCTCAGCTGCTCTGTACTCCTGTTCTCTGTTTTCTATTCCATCAACAGTCTCTCGCATCTCATCCATTCTGCTGTTAAGCCCGTCGATCGCTTGTCTGATTTCTGTATTGTCTTTCCTCAGTTCCCTCACTTCCTCCCTCAGCTCTTGCACATTTCTCTGTAGGTCCATCAGCATGGTTATGACTTTTATTCTGAATTCTTTTCCAGGGAGGCTGTGCATTTCCATCCCTTCAGACTCCCTCTCTGGGGTTGTCTGGTTGATTTTAGTCTGAACCATATTCCTCTGTCTTTTCATGGCTGTATAAGTTGGTCACTGATAGTTGCCACGTATGTCAGCTGGGCTCTTTAAGACTTTAAAAAGAGAAGAAAAAAAAAGAGAAAAAAAGAAAAAAAAGAAAGAAAAGAAAAAACAAAAACAAAACAAAGAACAAAACAAAACAAAAAAAACAAAAAAAAATGCCCACCGGACGTAGATTCTGTGGGAATGCTCTAGGTGGCGCTATTGCCCCACTATTCCACAGCTGTGACTGTGCCGCTCCGCAGGGCCCTTTATCACTCTGGCAGGGGTGGGAACGAATAGGAGGCTGTTGATCTCAGTGAGAAGTGTTAAGTATGGCTAAGCTTCCTCAGTCGCCAGCTAAGGCGTCTGAAACTCCCCAGGACTCCCAGCCTGCTGGGCTGAGTGTGCTGGGGCGATCCGGCTCCTCCGCTGGGCTCCTGTCACTTTAAGACCGCTTAGGAATGCGCGCACTTTTTTTTTCCTTCCCGGAGCCGGCTGCAAGCCCCCTGGTGCGTTCCCCGCTCAGATCCTGCCCCTCTGTCTCTCCAATCTCCGCTGCACTGCGCAATGTGGGTCAGCGCTCCCCGCGCAGATCCCCGGGGCTGGCTACTTCGCGGGGTGCACTTCCACTCCCTCCCGGCTCTGAATCCTCTCCTCCCGCCGGTGCGCTGGGGTGGGGAGGGCTCGGGTCCCGCCGGGTCGCGGCTCCGTATCTTACCCGCCTCTTGGGGTGCCGAGTCCTCTCGGGTGTAGCTGCACGCTGTGCGCTTTCCTGTATATTCTCGTCTCTCTTTTAGGAATAGATGTATTTTCTGTGTTTTCGTAGATAAATATAGTGTTGGGAGGAGATTTCTGCCGCCCTGCTCACACCGCCATCTTCCCGGAAGTCCTCTAATTGATAATTTAAACTTTATCATAGGTATGTATGTGTAGGAAAACACATAGTATATAAAGGGTTCAGTACTATCCATGGTTGCAGGCAGCCTCTGAGGCTCTTGAACATATACCCTGCAGATAAAGGGGGAACTACTGTAAATCTGAGCCTTCCCTGCTCTAAATTTTCAGTAGCTCTCATTGCCTGACTTAGAACCAATTTCTCAGGCTGGGGGGATTTTCAAAGCCCTTCCTTTGCAACTAACCAGCTTACCGTATTTTGTGCTTCAAACCAGGCTACGTGCCGCTCCCTGAATGTGCTTGCGCTGTCTGCCTTGGGCACAAATCTCCGCTGCAGCATCCTCTCTCCACTTTGGAGTCTCATTCCTTTTCTGAGGTTCACTTCCAGTGCTTCGTCGTTCTTCATTGAAAATTTCTTAAACCTTTTAACCAAATGTAATCTTTCCCTGCCCCGAGTGCCCCTGCTCTCTGCAGCTTCTGGTAGCAGTCTATCTATGTTATAGATGTTCTTATGCTTGTCTATAAAGAGATTAGGGTACTTGATTTCATTGTAAGGGCCTCAGCTCCAGAGAACATACCATGTTGGGCATTCTGGGGCTCAGCAAATGTTTATCAGGTTGAAAGCATTTATGGGACATAAGGCATTAGCAGTGTCCATGACCTAACTGCTTAATTAAGAGTCCATTCATTCATTTGTTCTTTATCAAGCATTTACTGAGTGCTTTTTATGTCCTGGGGATATAGAGAGAATCTTAGACATAGTTCCAGCTCTGAATGATCTCATAGCATAGTCAGGCAGCTAATATAATTTGATAAGTACATAATAGGAAATCAGAAGATAACTGAGTATAAATACTTTATTATTACTGACTAATGAAATGCCTTAAAAGATTCTATTTTAATAGGCAGTTCACAGGGAAGGCAGTACAGCATGGAGAAGACAATTAATGACTCTGTAACATCTTACTATGCTGATAGACAGTGACTGCAGTGGAGGGGTGAGAACTTGACTATATGGATGAGGGTTGAAACCACTGTGTTGTTTATGTGAAACCATCATAAGATTATATCATCAATGATAACTTAATAAAAAAATATTCTATTTTAGTCTTTGTAAAATCCCAATATAGCTCATAAGCCATATTGCTTAAAAAAGGAACCAAGGAATTATTACTTAGGTGCCAGACAATGTATATACACTATCTCACTGTTGGAGATATTGTGGGATATTATTATTATCCAAATTTTATAGAGGAGGAAACTTAGTAAGAGTTGTTGGGTAAGGTGATACAATTAGAAGTTCTTAGCCAGTTTTTAAACCTAGGACTGTCTAATATCAACTGCCCTGTGATACCAACTTTCCAGGCAGCAATCAGACTGAGGGCCCGTGGATACCCTGTTTTGTGCCCGTGTCTGTTCTAGGAACCCGAATTACTGAAATAGAGCTGTGGGAATTTGCCTCTTGGCCAGAAGACCTAGACATCAAAGGAATGAGGAATATTTGGCCTGGAGACAATAAGACCTAGAAGCCATTCAACCAGGAAAGATAAGATATTCTAGGTAACAACTGGGGTGGGGGGAATGGCCTTCCCTGAAGTCCTGCCTTTAAAAACTCCACCGCTTTTGAAGCACCACTCCGGGGCCTCAGAAAGGAAGCAAGGCCTATTTCTGGTCTAAGTTTTTATCCACTAACCTCAGCTTCCACCCTAGTATTAGAACAGAGGAATGCAGGGAAACTGAGCATGGGTGATGCAGCTTGGAGTCCCTCGAGAGGAACACCATGTGGTTTTCAAGAATTAAGAGAGAAAGAAGCTAAACATTCTCAAGACATTGTGAAAAGCTTATGAAGATAGCTTTCTGGAGATAAAATGTAGTAATTCCTAAAGCAGATATTTCACCACAAAACAGAAACAATATGATGTGGTATGTTTTCACATTTGTGTACAAAAAAGTGAGGAGGTAAAGAACAGACTTTGTATTTTTCTGTCTTTACCTAAAGACCTCTCAATTCCACTAAAGGTTGCCTTCAATCTCAGGGAGAGACTGAGCAGTGGCTGGGTGGGCTTGTTCTGTGTCCACATGGAAAATGGGGAGGATTGGGTCTATTACTGCAGCTGGTACAAACATCAGTCCACAAACGCAGGGGTTCAAGAGATGTAACCTTTTTTTTTTTTTGAGTCCTACTTTCTACTATAGTCTTTCATTCTTCCAGGTGAAAGAAATGTAATCCCAGTCTATTCAGGGTTCCCCCTTTTCCTAAGAGTTACAGCTACCTCCCAAGAGTGCCAGAGCACTGGGGTGAGGGTGAGTGTGAGAGAGCAGCTGGCCATCAGCCGTTATCTATGCCTGGACTTCGGGCTCCATGATTCCTCCTCCGAGGCTGCAAGGTCCCTTCTTACTGAGGGGTTTTCTTACATTCTCACGCACAGGAAGCACTTTGAGGCTTCCAGGCCATACTGGGCCCAGGAAAGCAGCTCTATGCTAAGACACTATGTATTTCATGCAGTTCGGGGCATCACGGGGCTTGCGTTTTGCTGTGTGCCCTGCTGCCTCCTGCAGCCTGCCCAGCCCGCACTGCTCCTTCCCCAGCAAGTCTTTTCTCCCTGTGGGGGTTCACGCAGCAAACTCTAAGATAAGGAGAATGTCTACAATTTGGCTTGCACACTGGAAGTGGGTCCTTTCTTGCCCCAGGCTCTGGCATGATGCCTCCCAAGGGAAGGGAGGACAGTAGCCCAGGACCCTAATCTGGTAACACACCTGGCTTACAAGGAAGCAAGCAGGTGATGTGATTTGCATGGGGCAGGGGTAATTAGGAGGCCTCGCCTGCTCCGCCATCTTCCTCAAGCACCTGCTGTTGTCTGGCTCTCCCCTTCCTCTGAGGAATGTCTCAGGAGGCGTACTTCTTTGGCTTAGAAGGCATGAGCCTTCTAAGGGCTGGCCGGGGCTGAGCTGACTGGGACCGGCACCACCGTCGTGGGAAGGGTCCCAAAGTGACCTTCTGTCAGCAAAGCCACTTAGGGAAACAAAATGTCTCCTCCTGCCAAAACGTCTCAAAAAATATATATTTAGCTTAAAAAAAAAAAGAACAAAGGAAATCCTGCTTTTATTCCATGTGGAGAGAAGGCCTTTGAGCTGCTTTTTGCCTCTTCTGGCAGCTGCAGATTGGAGGGCAATCGAAGAAACTGGATGCTTGCAGAGTGTTCTCTATTCGTTCAGAAAGTCTTTTCGATACTCTTCCCTCCTCCCCGTAAGAATTCTAAGCCCTCAGTGACCCATGTCTCCATGCAGCAGAGTGGTCTCTGCCCAAGGAACTTTGGCTTCTATATCTTGACACTATTGGAAGATCCTGAGAAAGAAAGATGATAGGTAAGAAGCTTCGATGCCTTCCTGCGCATGGGGGTGCCGGCATGGCACAATGGCTTTTGCAGCCAGCCCTCAACTCTATGTTTCCAAAGTTGGTAGAACTTAGCTCTTCCTTCCTTCCTGTAAATGTTGGTTACAAGCTGGAGCATAATTTCCTTAGCTTTTATGAAATCTTTCAGAAATGTGAGTGCTGAAGACATTTTCTACTTTTCTCTGGGAAGTGGTTTCTTCTGGCTTGCTCCTGTTTTAAGATTCAGTTGCCCGGGGAGCTTTAGAATTGAGCTGCTGGACCACACTGGGCAATGGTCAGGAGAAGCAGCAGGCCCCAGGGAGCACGCGAAAGGTTGAAAATTCTCTTACTCTCCTGCCAAGTTCTCCATTTACTTCTGAGGCAACCTGGAGAAAATAGTTTGCGTCGTTGTGCTCAGTTTCCTATTCTGGGTTCAGGTTAGGGAAAACAATGCTGACTACATATTAAACAGCAGCATATCAAGTTGGAAGTAAAACTCTTTTCTATAAGTGTCAAAGTAATTTTATAATGAATGGGGTTGTCACACACTCGTCATACATAAGTTTTGGATCACTTATAATTAGTTCATTCTGCAACCATGACATTTCATGTTAAGTTCAGTATAAAGAGATTTTCAACCTTCACTGCACTTTAGAATAATCTGGGAAGGTTTAAAAAATACTTAAACTGGCCCCAGTCTCAGAGATTCTCACTTAATTGGGTTGCAGTGGGACCAAGGTGTCAGTGTTGTTTTTAAAAGCTCCTCAGGCGACTCTGATCTGAAGCTGGGGCTGGGAACCACTGGCGGGGAGGAAAGAACAAAGGGTTTGGAGTTGGACAAACTTTAGTTCAAATTCTGGCTCTATCATTTACTGATTGAGTGATTTTAAGCCCCCAAGGTGATTTTTTTTTGCTATCATTAATGTACAATTACATTAACAACATTATGGTTACTAGACTCCCCGTATTATCAAGTCCCCACCACTTACCCCATTACAGTCACTGTACATCAGCGTAGTAAGATGCTATAGAGTCACTACTTGTCTTCTCTGTGTTATACTGCCTTCCCCATGTCCCCCGCCCTACGTTGTATGTGCTAATCATGATGTCCCTTTTCCCCGCTTATCCCTCCCTTCCCACCCATCCTCCCCAGTCCCTTTCCCTTTGGTAACTGTTAGTCCATTCTTGGGTTCTGTGAGTCTGCTGCTGTTTTGTTCCTTCAGTTTTTTCTTTGTTCTTATGCTCCACAGAGGAGTGAAATCATTTGATACCTGTCTTTCTCCACCTGGCTTATTTCACTGAGCATAATACCCTCTAGCTCCATCCATGTTCTTGCAAATGGTAGGATTTGTTTTCTTTTTATGGCTGAATAGTATTCCATTGTGTATATGTACCACCTCTTCTTTATCCATTCATCTACTGATGGACACTTAGGTTGCTTCCATTTCTTGGCTATTATAAATAGTGCTGCAATAAACATAGGGGTGCATATGTCTTTTTCAAACTGGGCTGCTGCATTCTTAGGGTAAATTCCTAGGAGTGGGATTCCTGGGTCAAATGGTATTTCTATTCTGAGTTTTTTGAGGAACCTCCATACTGCTTTCCACAATGGTTGAACTAATTTGCATTCCCACCAGCAGTGTAGGAAGGTTCCCCTTTCTCCACATCCTTGCCAACATTTGTTGTTGTTTGTGTTTTGGATGTTGGCCATCCTAACTGGTGTGAGGTGATATCTCATTGTGGTTTTAATCTGCATTTCTCTGATGATTAGCAATGTGGAGCATCTTTTCATGTGCCTGTTGGCCATCTGAATTTCTTCTTTGGAAAAGTTTCTTTCCAGCTCCTCTGCCCATTCTTTAATTGGCTTATTGGCTTTTTGTTTGTTGAGGTGCATGAGCTCTTTATATAATTTGGATTTCAACCCCTTATCGGATATGTCATTTATGAATATATTCTCCCATACTGTAGGATGTCTTTTTGTTCTACTGATGGTGTCCTTTGCTGCACAGAAGCTTTTCGGTTTGATATAGTCCCACTTGTTCATTTTTGCCTTTGTTTCCCTTGCCCAGGGAGATATGTTCATGAAGAAGTCGCTCATGTTTATGTCCAAGAGATTTTTGCCTATGTTTTTTTCTAAGAGTTTTATGGTTTCATGACTTACATTCAGGTCTTTGATCCATTTCGAGTTTACTTTTGTGTATGGGGTTAGACAATGATCCAGTTTCATTCTCTTACATGTAGCTGTCCAGTTTTTCCAACACCAGCTGTTGAAGAGGCTGTCATTCCTCCATTGTATATTCATGGCTCCTTTATCATATATTAATTGACCATATATGGTTGGATTTATATCAGGGCTCTCTATAGTCTGTTCCATTGGTCTGTGGGTCTGTTCTTGTGCCAGTACCAAATTGTCTTAATTACTGTGGCTTTGTAGTAGAGCTTGAAGTTGAGGAGCATAATTCCCCCCACTTTATTCTTCCTTCTCAGGATTGCTTTGGCTATTCGGGGTCTTTAGTGGTTCCATATGAATTTTAGAACTATTTGTTCTAGTTCACTGAAGAATGCTGTTGGTAGTTTGACAGGGATTGCATTGAATCTGTAGATTGTTTTAGGCAGTGTCTTGCCAATGAATTTCATCCCTAGGCAAGTTCTCTATGGATTCAATGTGACCAAAGAAATTGACAGCAAAACGTTCTCGGAGTGAAAGGGTTATACCCAACTTTATTTCCAGGTGGCAGGTAAGTCACTAAAATCCCGTTTACTCAGAGCGAGTCTGCATGCAGCAAGCTGGTCTCTGCCTCTGAGCCTCTCTGCCTGCACAGCTGTCCCACACAGCCATCCTCTGGGCCTCTCTGCACAGTCGTCCCACACAGCCTTTCTCTGGGCCTCTGTCGTTGGTGCTGCCACCACTCCATCCTCTGCTCTGCTCTCCTGCAGCCTTGCAGCTGTGCCACCGTGTTGCATGCAGATGACTGGGTGGAGCTCTTTATATAGTCAACAGCCATGTATTGCCCACAGGTGTGCAATGAGCTAATCAACCAGGGCCAGGTGAGAATCCTGGCCACAGGAACTCTCATTTCATCCACAGGCAGGACGGCCATTTTGACAATATTAATGTTTCCTATCCATGAGCACAGGATGTGTTTCCATTTATTGGTATCTTCTTTAATTTCTCTTAAGAGTGTCTTGTAGTTTTCAGTGCATAGGTCTTTCACTTCCTTGGTTAGATTTATTCCTCGGTATTTTATTCTTTTTGATTCAATTGTAAATGGAATTGTTTTCCTAATTTCTCTTTCTGCTAGTTCATTGTTAGTGTATAGGAATGCCACAGATTTCTGTGTGTTAATTTTGTAACCCACAACTTTGCTGAATTCAGATATTACATCAGGTAGTTTTGGAGTGAATTCTTTAGGGTTTTTTATGTACAATATCATATCATCTGCAAACAAGGACAGTTTGACTTCTTCCTTGCCAATCTGGATGCCTTTTATTTCTTTGTATTGTCTTATTGCCATGGCTAGGACCTCTAGAACTATGTTGAGTAAAAGTGGGGAGTGTGGGCATCCTTGTCTTGTTAACGGAAAAGCTTTCAGCTTCTCGCTGTTAAGTATAATGTTGGCTGTGGGTTTGTCATATATGGCCTTTATTATGTTGAGGTACTTGTCCTCTATACCCATTTTGTTGAGAGTTTTAATCATGAATGAATGTTGAATGCTTTTTCAGCATCTATGGAGATGATCATGTGGTTTTTGTCCTTGTTTTTGCTGATGTGGTGGAAGATGTTGATGGATTTTCGAATGTTGTACCATCCTTGCCTACCTGGGATGAATCCCACTTGATCATGATGGATGATCTTTTTGATGTATTTTTAAATTTGGTTTGCTAATATTTTGTTTAGTATTTTTGCATCTATGTTCATCGGGGATATTGGTCTGTAATTTTCTTTTTTTTGGTGTCTTTGCCTGGTTTTGGTATTAGAGTGATGTTGAGCTCGTAGAATGAGTTTGGGAGTATTCCCTCCTCTTCTACTTTTTGGAAAACATTAAGGAGTATGGGTATTAGGTCTTCACTAAATGTTTGATAAAATCAGAAGTGAAACCATCTTGTGGGTTTTTGTTCTTAGGTAGTTTTTTGATTGCCAGTTCAATCTCCTTGCTGGTAATTGGTCTGTTCAGATTTTCTGTTTCTTCCTTGGTCAGCCTTGGAAGGTTGTATTTTTCTAGAAAGTTGTCCATTTCTTCTAGGTTATCCAGTTTGTTACCATATAATTTTTCATAGTATTCTGTAATAATTCTTTGTATTTCTGTGGTATCCATAGTGATTTTTCCTTTCTCATTTCTGATTCTGTTTTTGTGTGTAGGCTCTGTTTTTTTCTTGCTAAGTCTGGCTAGGGGGTTATCTATTTTGTTTATTTTCTCAAAGAACCAGTTCTTGCTTTCATTGATTCTTTCTATTGTTTCATTCTTCTCGATTTAATTTATTTCTGCTCTAATCTTTATAATGTCCCTCCTTCTACTGACTTTGGGCCTCATTTGTTCTTCCTTTTCTAGTTTCATTAATTGTGAGTTTAGACTGTTCATCTGGGATTCTTCTTCTTTCCTGAGGTGGGTCTGTATTGCAATATACTTCCCTCTTAGCACGGACTTCACTGTGTCCCATTGATTTTGTGGTGTTGAATTATTATTGTCATTTGTCTCCATATATTGCTTGATCTCTGTTTTTATTTGGTCATTGATCCATTGATTATTTAGGAGCATGTTATTAAGGCTCCATGTGTTTGTGGGCTTTTTCATTTTCTTTGTGTAATTTATTTCTAGTTTCATACCTTTGTGATCTGAGAAGCTGGTTGGTACAATTTTTATCTTTGAATTTACTGAAGTTCTTTTTGTGGCCTAGTATATGATCTATTCTTGAAAATGTTCCATGTGCATTTGAGAAGAATGTGTATCCTGTTGCTTTTGGATGGAGTGTTCTGTAGATGTCTGTTAGGTCCATGTCTTCTAATACATTGTTCAGTGCCTCTGTTTCTTTAATTATAATCTGTCTGGTTGATCTGTACTTTGGAGTGAGTGGTGTGTTGAAGTCTCCCAAAATGAATGCATTGCATTCTATTTCCCCCTTTAATTTTGTTAGTATTTGTTTCACATATGTAGGTGCTCCTGTGTTGGGTGCATAAATATTTATAATAGTTATATGCTCTTGTTGGACTGGCCCCTTTATCATTATGTAATGTCCTTTTTGTCTCTTGTGAATTTCTTTGTTTTGAAGTCTGTTTTGTCTGATACAAATACTATAACTCCTGCTTTTTTCTCCCTATTAGTTCCATGAAATATCTTTTTCCATCCCTTCACTTTGAGTCTGTGTATGTCTTTGGGTTTGAAGTGAGTCTCTTGTAAGCAGCATATAGATGTGTCTTGTTTTTTTATCCATTCAGTAACCTATGTCTTTTGATTGGTGCATTCAGACCATTTACATTTAGGGTGATTATCGATAGATATGTACTTATTGCCATTGCAGTCTTTAGATTCATGGTTACCAAAGGTTCAAGGGTAATACCCTTATTAGCTAACAGTCTAATTTAACTCACTTCATATGCTATTACAAAGACAACCTAAAGGTTCTTTTTTTTTCTCCTTTTCTTCCTCCTCCATTCTTTATATGTTAGGTATCATATTCTGTACTCTTTGTCTATCCGTTGATTGACTTTGGGGTAGTTGATTTGATTTTGCATCTGCTTAGTAATTAATTGTTCTGCTTTCCTGTAGTTTTATTTCCCTTGGTGACATCTATTTAGCCTTAGGAGTACTTCCACCTATAGCAGTCCCTCCAAAATGCACTGTAGAAGAGGTTTGTGGAAGGTAAATTCTCTCAGCTTTTCCTTATCTGAAAATTGTTTAATTCCTCCTTTAAATTTAAATGATAACCTTGCCGGGTAGAGTTAGAGTGTTCTTAGTTCGAGGCCCTTGTGCTTCATTGCGTTAAATTTATCATTCCACTCCCTTCTGGCCTGTAAGGTTTATGTTGAGAAATCTGATGATAGCCAGATGGGTTTTCCTTTGTATGTGATCTTTTCTCTCTCTCTAGCTCCTTTTAATAGTCTGTCCTTATCCTTGATCTTTGTGATTTTAATTACTGTATGTCTTGGTGTTGTCTTCCTTGGGTCCCTTGTGTTGGGAGATCTGTGCATCCCCATGGCCTGAGAGACTATCTCCTCCCCCAGATTGGGGAAGTTTTCAGCAATTACCTCCTCAATAACACTTTCTATCCCTTTTTCTCTTCTTCTCCTGGTACCCCTATATTGCAGACATTGTTCGTTTTGGATTGGTCACACAGTTCTCTCAATATTCTTTTTTTTTCAACCAAGAAAGGTAATTTATTGGCTAATATAATTAAAGAATAGTGGTGAACATGCTGGCTTCCAACAAGGTTTTGATCAGGACTTATACACTGTGACCAGGTCCTGGTATCTTTTTATGTCTAGGGTTCTTTTACTTGCTTTGGCAAATTTTCACGTTGACTCTTCCCTTTTGGATCCAGGATGACTTCCTTTAATCCCCATATTTCCAATGTTGGCTATCCAGGTTCTTTGGATTTTGGTCTCATTATGTGAAATCTGTTGTATCATATCTTATTTCTGGATCTAGAAGACAGTGCGAAATGAACCGGCCATCAGTTATCTGCAGATCTGAATCTGGCAATGTGGAGCTTTCCCAAAACTGGATTAGCAGCAATATAACAGCAGTAACGCTTTCATTATCAGGGTAATTTTCTTTACTTGTTTTGATCTCCAGCATTTACACACAGTGGCTGTTCTGTGCTAGGCACTGTTGGGCCATCACAGACGTGGTCCTTAACGCTTGGGGTTGAATCAAGACCAGTCTGTTGGGGAGTGAAAAAACTTGTGGCATCATGCTACTGCGGTTGCCCGGGGTGAGGATCAGTCCCTCCAATTCTCCATGTGGTCTGGCAGGTGAGTGTGGGTGTGTGTGCGTGTGGCTCGTGGTGTTTGAGAAGTTTGAGGGCTCACGTGTGTCAGAATGGTCCGTGTCACAGTGCGCGTGCAGGTGTTGGCATGGTACGCGTCTCCATAGCAGCCCGAGCCCGGCTGTGGGGCGGCAGGGGGCGTTATCTACCACCCACTTACCGGAGGCGGCACGGGAACCACCTGGCCGGCGCAAATGTGAGCGCAGGAGCTCACGTGCATGTGCGGGCACAAGGTGTGCAGTGGGGTTGGGGAGTCTCTCAGTATTCTTTCATTCTTACAGATCCTTTTTTCTCTCTGTGCTTCAGCTTCTTTGTATTCCTCTTCTCTAATTTCTATCCCATTTACTGTCTCTTCTACTACATCTAATCTGCTTTTAAATCCCTCCATTGTATGTTTCATTTCAGATATGGAATTTCTTAATGATTGAATCTCCATCTTAAATTCATCCCTGAGTTCTTGGATATTTTTCTGTACCTCCTTGAGCATGTTTATGATTTTTATTTTAAACTCTCTTTCAGGAATATTGGTGAGTTCAGTTTCATTTGGTCCTTTTCCTGGGTTTTTTTATATTTTGGTCTGAACTAGGTTCCTTTGATGTTTCATAATTCTATGTGGTGCCCTTAATGCCCAGAAGCTCTAGTCTCTGGAGCTGCTCAGCCCCTAGAGTGAGGTTGGGGGTCATAGGTGAGCAGCGCTGGTGCTTTGGGGCAGGAAAGAGCTGTTTCCTGATTCCCAGCTGCAGTGCCTGTGTCCTGTATCAGAGCCAGTGGGCCGAGCACACAGGTGTAAGCCTCTGTGCCTGGCATCTCTAGCTGTTGTAGGCGGGGCCTCTGGCTGGCCTGATGCCAGTGCAGTGACGGCCGGTTTTTGAGCAGGGGCGGCAGGCCAGGAGGAAGGTGCAGCAGGCTGCGTGTCACAGTGGGGGGCCTAGGAGCTGAGTAGGCAGCCAGGGGGATGGGGTGCCTGAAGCTCCTCAAAGTTCCCAACCCGCTGGGCAGAGTGCACCCAGACAACCTTGTCCACCTATCCCTTCTCCCCTGTAGCAAGCTCTCCGCAAACCCTGCCCCTTCAGCAGCCCTCTCCCTGCTAGGAAGCATCTCAGACCTCCTGCCTTTCCTTTGTCCCAGAGTGGCCAGATGTGGATCCCCGTCCTCCACAAATGGCCGGAATCCCGGTCTTTCAAGCACTCTGCCTGTCCCAGCTCCCCAACCCCAGCAACCTCAAGAGCACCACACAATGTAGGTTTGTGGTCCAAAGCAGACCTCATGCAGTTTTAGGTTTCCACCCCCTCCCCACTCCGTTTCTCTTTTTCCTGCCCGTGAGCTGGGGTGGGGAAAGGGTCTGGGTCCCGCCGGATCAAGGCTTTCGTACATTACCCTGTTTCATGAGGTCTGCTATGTTCGTGAGGTCTGTATGCAACCTTCTTTCCTGTTGCTGTTTTAGGGCTAGTTGTATTAACTATATTTTCACAGTATATATGGCTTTGGGAGGAATTCTCTGTCTCACCCCTCATGCCGCCATCTTGAATCCCTGTCCTAGGGTGATTTTAAGCCCAAATTTCCTCTTCTGTCAAAAAGAAGATGAGATCAAGTTTAATGGGCTTGTATTAAAAATTAAATGAGGCAATTAAGATGTAAAATATGAAGTTGTCTGGCACAGAATAAATATGCTATAAATATTTGTGTTCTTCTTCCCTTTTATTTGTGATCATTCTCAACAGATTAAATAATAATCCCTTAAGTAAAAAGGAGCAAACCCTATAGACCTTCTATTTAGAATAGAAGTAAAAGCTGTTAGTATTGATCATGGCTGTAGCAAAGGGAGATGAGGTCAAATCTCAGTTTGCTCTTTGATGACACTCATAGCAGGGTTGTACATCACAGCTCTCAGAATATTTTGGGTTGTTTTTGTTTTTTTCAGCGAAACCTTGTGGCACCATACTATAGAACTGTATTTTAAATTAAACTTTTTGTGAGGTGTTTTTAGATATCATAAATTAGTTGGATTTTCTGCACCATGTACTTTTTTTATTTGCATGTTCTCCAATGGTAGCTATCAGTAGGAAGCTTACAATGTTGAAAAACAAAACAATAATTGAAAATACCCTGTGGAACAAGATAACTTTAGTTAGTTACAAACTGGGTAATGTGGAACATGATTCAGTGAGTGTTTTTAAATAACCTTGTAGAAATTTTGCTGGAAGTCAGTTGAGCAGAGGGTCAGTTTGGTGATTCAAGACCAGTCATTTTCTTCTCAGCATCAAAGAATAAGGAGCTAGTCTAGCACATGGAATGACTCATTGTGGCATTGCTTTCCCTCCCCTTTGTTAAGGGATATAGACATTAGGTACCACAGTAAAAAAAATAAATCACATAGCTAAAGAGAACCTGTCATTTACTCCAAATTTTGTCTCTCAGGAGAGTGTAGGGAAGAAGGAAGTGCCTATAGCTAGATGCTCACCTGATCTTAATCTACTTGTGATGTAATTGACCTACTGCTAGGTTAATGCTTACACACATGTTGGCAATGAGCCATTATTGTTGGTGTTACTATATAAAGAGATCCACCCAGTGCTCTGCTGGGAGGCAAAGATGAAGACTGATTGTGGACATGTCAGAGGCAGCTGTGATTCCAGCACTCAACCTGCCACTGTGAGAATAAAGTTTGGTATAAACCCTTTTACCCCCATTGTTCCATTGTTGTTATTTGGTCTCACTGATTCCAGAGTATCTTGCCAATGGGTTTCAGCCCCGGGCAAGTTCGCTATGGATTCAGTGTAACCAAAGAAATTGACAGCAAAATGTTCTTTGGGGTGAAAGGGTTTATTACCCGGCTTGTTCTCTCTGTGGTAGGTCGAGCACTAGCGTCTCTGCCTCCACCCAGAGCACTGGGTCGAGCTCTCTATATAGCGCAATAATAGCTTATTGCCTAAAGTTGTGGAAGCGGTAGCCTAGCAACAGGCCAGTTATACCATCAGATAGTTTAAGTTCAGTGAGGATCCTGGCCATAGGAACCCCAACTTTCCCACACAGAGTGAACTTCCCTGGGGCTGAAACCCTCTAGTGAGATAGGAGCAATCCTCAAATCATAATAAATAAATCCCTAATTCATGTTTTTTTGAATAAAGGAAGTTAAAATTTTCTTATAAAAGCAATGTGCATACAAGTATGTATTTTATGTCATATAGTGTGAGCTAAGTTCTTGGGCTCAGGAGGTAAACGTCTGTTCAAATCCCAGCTCCCCAGTTACTAGCTATGTAGCTATGCCAAGCTTCAGGTTCTTCATCAATGGGAGGAGAATAATAATAATGCATCTACATCACAGTTTTGATGTGAGGACCAAGTGCTGATGCTGGACACAAAGTGGTCACTCCAAGTGAGCTTTTGATGTGTGTGGATAAAATGAGAGTTCCTGTGGCCAGGATTCTCACCTGGCCCTGGTTGACTAGCTCACTGCACACCTGTGGGCAATACATGGCTGTTGACTCTATGTAAAGAGCTCCGCCCAGTGCTCTGGGCGCGACACGGTGGTATGGCTGTGAGGCTGCAGGAGAGCAGAGCAGAGGCTGGAGTGGTGGCAGCACCGAGGACAGAGGCCCAGAGAAAGGCTGTGTGGGACGACTGTGCAGAGAGGCCCAGAGGACGGCTGTGTGGGACGGCTGTGCGGGCAGAGAGGCCCACAGGCAGAGACCAGCTTGCTGCATGCAGACTGGCTCTGAGTGAACAGAAGTTTAGTAACTGACCTACCACCTGGAAATAAAGTTGGGTATAACCTTTTCACCCCAAGAATATTTTGCTGTCAATTTCTTTGGTCACATTGAATCCATAGCGAACTTGCCCAGGGCTGAAACCCGCTGGCAAGACAATGTTAAAAATGTAGGTGAAATTACATATTTAGAATTGATGACATATGTTGTTAACCTTGGCCCAATTTCAGAGATTCTGACTTAATTGCATTGGAATGGGACCAAGGTGTCAGTATTGTTTTAAAAATCTCCCCAGGTGATTCTGTTCTGAACCTGGGGCTGAGAACAACTAGTGGGGAGGAAAGAACACAAGGTTTAGAGTTGGACAAACTTTGGTTAAAACCCTGGCTGCAAAGCACTTAGAATAGTGTCTACTATATAGAAGGTGCTAATTAAGGCTCAGCCATTATCATCAGTGTCATTGCCTGCCTCCTCATCTCCAAAGTAGCCTGGATTTTATTACCTGATGATGTTTAGTCCTGAGTTATTTTTGTGATGCTTTTTTTCTTTTCCCTCTAATTGCCAATGAATTTCTCCTAATATGCATGACATTTATTCCAATATTCCCCCAAATGACTCAAAGTATTAATCAGCTCCATATGATTGTAAGACAATGTTGAAACCATGGTAAAAAGTCAATATATATATTTGTTAATTAATATTTCAAAAAGTTACCTTTCTACATAGTTACTCATTGAATCAATGGTCTGACAATGGGACAGAACACTTAGAATTGAGACTTCCCCAAATCATCAATCTACATTCTGTGATAAGGAAATTTTTTAGACTTGAATAAACTTTGTCATGAAAATCGCTTCCCAGTCAAATTCTGTCCTAGGAACCCCATAGTATGCCTCTACCTAGAGATGGAATGGGTTTCTCCCTAGGGAGAGTCCTGCTACGTTGCTCATTGGTGCAAGAGGGTGCCAGGTTTCCTCCTGCCTGTCTGCTTTCTAGAGCATCTGCTCACAAAAAGTAGCTCTATGTGCCAGTATTCCATAGCCTTACAAAAGATCATGTAAGCAGATATTTTGTTTCTATTAGTTCTCATTGAGAAAAGGGATATTTACTGGCCATTGGCTGAAGAATGTGCAATTCTCTTCTAAGTACTCTAAATGCTAGTTTTATCACACTAAATCTGAGGATACCTATAAATAACTGAGGTTTATTAGTACCAGCCAGTATAAAAGCCTACATTCATTTTCTGACTTAATTCTCAAAATACATCTTTGAGAATTCTCTTATTAACCCCCTATGGCTGACACTATAGATTGGCTACTCAAAAGTAATTTACATTCCTTTCCTCCTTCTTGATGACTGATGTGCTGATGTGACAACGAGAGTGCAACAGCCATTTTGTAACCATGAGGCAGAAAACAACATGAAGACAGAGGCCTCCTTGCTGAGGATGTCAAAACAGAAAGACAGAGAGATCCTGGACCCAGACAACATTCATAAACAACTACATTGAGCCTGGGTGGCCCAACCCAGGACTTGTCATTATGTCAGAAAAAGAAACCCTTAAATAACTGACAGATTTTTTTTTATTCCTTGAGCCAAACACATTTCTAATTAATGCACTTTATTTTATGAATGAGGAAACTAAGATTCAGTGAGTCTGAGTAACTTTTTCTAAGTTAAGCAATGGGCAGGTGTCAGACAGAAGTTGTACCCTAATCTGTCCCACACCAACACACATGCTCTTAACCAGAAAAGCAGTGGCACTTCCCCCCATCATTGTATTCCTATGAGTTTACCATGGCTCGTGCCTTCCAAACTATGTGTCACAGAATTCAGGGATGATTCATAGGTGAACCTCAGAAGAAAAGCTTCTGTGGTAAAATGAGAAACATTGCATCTTATATAGTCTTGTTTTGTGTGTGAGAACTACAATGTACATCAATATATCAGAAATCTTGCAACAAAGAAACCTGCATGACATTGATGAACTCAATGGTTCCCAAACTTATATGAGCATAGGACACATTTTTTTTTCTTTAAAGTGAAATTCCTGTTAATTTCCTTCAGAACATTCTTCTCTAGAACACCAGTTTGGGAGGTTGTTCACTGAATTTTAATTATTTCCTCAGCTTGGGTTTAAAGTAAAAGAAGGTGAGTCACAGTTTGCTTCTTGTGAACCGTTGTTGAGGATTTTGTCTGCTATGCAACGCAAAGCCCCCTATAAAGCCCCAAGTGATACATTTCTTTGAGATTTTGGTGCCAGGACAAAATGCACCTCCTGAGAAAATTGTCTGCTTCTTTTTTTCTAATAATAAGAATTATGTGCCTTCTCTTTTACTTTGTTTTTTGGAAGCTCAGAGAGAGACAAATGGGAAACTCAGTGGTTGCTGGCTTAGGTTCCTGGGTTTTATGTATTTGTTTTATCATCTGATCTTGATTTTTCTCTTTATTTTCCACGGTCCTTTTTCTGTATTTGAGTTCCATTGGTAGTATTGTGTATATTCTTGCGGGTGATATTGTATTATTCCTGGAATGGAGTATAAACAAACTAATTGAACAAAAATCAAGACTGTCCTGAAAAAATATGTCACCTGGCCTCTTTGTCAACATGCTCATGCCTATGGTATGATTGGAGAATCAAGTTAATTAAATCAATACTATAAAACTTGAAATTGCGTGTATAATGAATGTAGGCATATTCAATATGTATTCATATTGTCTTGCAAATGAGTTTCAGCCCCAGGCAAGTTCGCTATAGATTCACTGTGACCAAAGAATTTACAGCAAAGGGTTCTTGGGGTGAAAAGGTTATATCCAACTTTATTTCCAGGTGGCAGGTCAGTCACTAAAATCCCGTTCACTCAGAGCGAGTCTGTGTTATCACTGCTGCTTCGGATGCAGCAAGGTGGTCTCTGCCTCTGGGTCCCTCTGTCTGCACAGCAGTCCTCTGGGCTTCTCTGTACAGTCATCCCGCACAGCCGTCTTCTGGGCCTCTGTCCTCGGCACTGCCACCACTCCAGCCTCTGCTCTGCTCTCACGCAGCCTTCCAGGCCCTGCCACCCCATCATGCGCAGAGCACTGGGGGGAACTCTTTATATTAACACAATAATGGCTTATTGCCTAAAGGTGTGGAAGCGGTAGCCTAGCGACAGGCCAGTTACATCATCAGGTGGTTTAAGTTCAGTGAGGATCCTGGCCATAGGAACCCCACTTTACCCACAATATCTATATGAATATGTGAATATATGAAAATGTCATATATGTCAAAATATAGACATGGTCAATATGTCTATAATGCTTATGAATAATAAAAGGATGGAAGTAAATCGTCAAATGGGAGATATATTTTTGAATGAAACAAATGCCTTTACTTTTATTTGAATATATTTTAATATAAATTCAACTTTTATTGGAATTAATTCTACTTCTCTAGATTGCTGAGCTAAGTCAATGTCCATACCACCAGATTAGATAACCAAATTAATTACAACTGTAGGGAAGGAAAACTTTCCCCTTCTTCCCTTCTTTATTTTTTGACTAGTCTAATAATGAAGTTGACAAGGCAGAATAACAGGAGAAAAAAATTAATTTTACATGGGAGCTCAAAGATATGAGGCTCAAAGAAGTGACCAAAGCAGGAAGCTTTTATACCCTTTAGACAAACAATAAATAGGTGAAGAATTGAAAAAACAAAGGGTTTGGGCTTGGGGTGGGAAATTAATAAAGAAGGAACAAGGCTTTTTTATACAGCTTTCTCAGTCTTCAATTCCTACCTCTTGCAATAAGGATGCCTTCTACTCTCCTGGAATAGGGAGAATAACTTAACCTGGGAGATTTATTTGCTGCCTTCAGTGGGACAAAGGAGGATCAGCATGTTCTTGCACCAGCTGTTTCTCAAGTAACTTTAAAATAATCAATTGCCAAAGTGGAATATTTTGGGGGTAGCATATTCTGTTCCTCTTGATAACTTTTCAGAAAAATAAAATTAAGAAAGACAGACATACCCTGCAATATATACCTATTTCAGGAAACTTAATTTAGTTAACCAAGGTTGAATAACCATTACTTTCTTAAGGAATAGAACTTACTGTAATTGTCAATACCAGGAGCAATAAATTATTCATAAAGTCGATGACCTGAACCATTCATTAAAGGGGCAACCTGACAAGCCCCAGATCAATAAGCAAATGTTAACTAAGAGCAGGTTGTGAAATTCAGTAGGAGATGCAAAGAAATATGATACCTGTTGAGGGAAGGACTGCTCAGGTGTTGAGGAGCAGCCAGGAGGGGCAGTTCTGAATGTTATCTGCAGCCTGTTTTCAAGCAAACTCCTGTAGAACTGCTTTCAGACATCATTGAATTTATTGGTAACTTTTCTTTTTTCTCTATAGCTTCTCTTAGATTTTAAAGCTCTAAATTCCAGGCTTTAATCCAACACATGGTGACTGCTTGGATACATTTTGTATGTGAAGATATACCATTTTGAAATATTAGCATTCACTTTTTGTTTGCAACGCTTTAGGCAGCAAGATGTCCTCCTCATGGTTTTTAGAAAAGGGTAATTACAATATAAATGCAAAGAAACAAAAGGATTTTACCTTTGGGTTTCAGTGTAGACCTGAGATGGCAGAGATAAAAGAGAAAAAGGTTTTCAAGAACACCCTTTTTAACCTAGTTAGGCTGCATAAAACAAAATGAAAAGGCTTAAATTTAGAAGTTTATTTCTCTTTCTTGTAAAAGAAGTCTGGTAATGTAGAGCTGGTCTCGTCACCAGATACCCCGACGCCATCTGTAACTCAGTTCCTAGTACCAGCTAGAAGCCCCAAGATTGCCTCCTGAAACAAGATATTTGCTAAAGCTTCAGCCATTATATCCACATCTGAGGCAATAGGGACTAGGGAAAAGCAAAGACTATTCTACTGAGTCAGATCACTTATGCAGCCATCATAGAAGTCCCACACAACACTTATGCTTATGTTTCATTTGCCAGAATTCAGTCACATGGCCATGCTTACCTGCAAGGGAACCCAGAAATTATAATCTTGTAGGGAACACAGCTGACCTAAACAAAATCAGCACTCTGTTACTAAAGTAGAAAGGGAGAAAGGATATAAGGTTGCAAATAGCAGTCTCTGCCACAGCCTTGAAGAACTCAAGGTGTAAAGTCGATACCATAAATATACATTGAGAATAGTCCTTGATTATGCAAGAGCAAGCTTTCTCACCCCAGGAAGAGATAAACATCCTTTGGACTGGGCAATGTGGGAAGGAACAGAAAGGAAGTGAGGAGCACGTTCCTGTGCCCTAAGATTTACCACCAGATTGTCTAGAGAAAACTCAGATTAGGGAATCTGAGCAGAGGTTCTGTGCCTAGCCCTCAGGTGAAGAGCCAAGAGGTGACAGCCTCAGGGACCTGCCCCACACCTGTGTGGTGAGACACCTCTAATTAGCAATGGCAGCCTGACATGTCTAGGCAGGCAGAGCCTGAGAAAACTGAGATCACCTATGACCCTAGAGTAGTGTGGGAGCGCATCCGAAATGTATGTCCCTGAGCTCCTCTCCTTCCACTAGGTGGGGCTCAAAAGTACCTGAGAGAGGCCAGCAGGCCTGAAGAGGCTTTGAGATTGAGATGAGTGCATGCAGGGTGACCTTCCTGGGCCTACTACCAGAGATCAGATGGAGAGCCCAGATGTCCAGGAATTTTCCAGCAGGGATAATGTACATTTCCATAGATGCTGGCAGGGACATATGCCCCCCCCCCCACTCCTCTAACACTGTGGCTTTGTGAAAGTTCCCCAGAATGTAGATGTGATCCAGGAAATGGTGGGGGCATGAAAACCCCAAATTGAAAAAAAAAATCCTGATTTGAATGAGAACACTCAGATTTGATTGAGCTTTCTCTAAAATGTCTAGGATTCAGTTATGTTACCATACAGGATGGGGGCTTGGGATTAAAATAAAGTTGAGTGATAGAAAAAAAATTTTGTACAGCTCAGTGTATGACATGAAAATCCATCTGCAGCACATGATTTCTGTTTGTCATTCTGCTCAGACTTTTGGCACCTTCTTTCTTCGAGGGCGTTATGAAAAATCATGACAAATGAATGTTTTGCTGTTTCAACTAGAGTTATTTTGAGAGAGCAGAATTTCACTGTCGTCATTAATTCGATAATATTGCACCTTACATCCATGACTCACAAACTCCCTCTCCACTCCCTGCCAGCAAGCACCTACGCAGATGGCCTAAGATGTATTTCCCAAACTTTAGCTGCATCTAAGGTGACCAATCTGTCCTGTCTTGCCCAGGGCTTTTCAAGTTTTAGCAGTGAAAGTCCTGTGTCTCAGGAATCTTTTTAAAAACAGTCCCAGGCAAACCATGATGGCTGTTCACCCTTATAGCACCAGAACCACCCAGAGGGCTTGTTAAACACAGACTTCCTGGGCTCCGCCCAGAGCTTCTAACTGAGGGGTCTGGTAGAAGCCCAAGATTTCGCATTTGTATCAAGCTCCCAGGGGATTTGACCTCGCAGGTCTGTGGACCATATTGCACTGGCCTAAGAGACTCGTCAGTTTTCTCCCAACATTAGCGTAACAAGGCAATCCACATATTTAATCAATGGTAAACTTGTGGCAAAAACTTTTACCAAGATCTTAAGCTTTTCTCCTCTTGTTTCATAGCAGTTCCCTGGCCAGGCCAGCTCTGGGACTGAACTAAGCTCATCCTTGGGGATTTAGCCTAGCGCCTGTCTCTCCAGACCTTGCAGAACTTCTGTAAGCACCTAACTTTTTACATTAAGTCCCCTCTGCTAAACTCAGTGTAAGAGTGTTCTGTTATCTATAACTGAATCCTGATTGATAAATCATTGGACACTGGAACACAGGGCTTGAGAAACAGTAAAGGAAAGGGGGAAATAGTTTGTGCAGATTTCACTGACCAAGGGAGAAGGAGAAGCAGAGACCTTCTGCGGGTGTGAAAGCCTGTCTAGGCAACGATGTCCTGCACACCTAGGCCATTGGCAGACAAAGCACATAAACTCAGCCGTAGGGCTCTGTATCATTCTTGAACAATGACTACAGTCAGCAAAGAAATGACATCATCTGCTCTCTCAATCAAGACAATAAGCTTGGCTCTAACTCTGTATACAATGAAAGCAAAATCTATTTCTCTAATAGATGGAAAGAGCAGGCAGGAAAGTCCATGGTGATCTCTCTGTTATAACTAGCTTCTCCCAATTCACTATCACACCCTAGGAGATTCCAAATCTGAACAAAATGACACAGTAAAATCACGTGAGCCCAATGAAGATTGCTAGAGCTAGAGACCAACATCCTGCCATACTGAGAAGTTTAGCATAGTCAAGAAGAAAGGAGTCCCCAAATTCCCGCACATCTCATAGGAAATCAACTCCAAAGCTTTTCCTTTTGAATTTTTACTTCAGTCTTGAAAAGCTGATTCATCATGTAAGGTAGAAAAGAAAAAGAGATGACAAACACACTCTCAACCACAAGGTCACTAATTTGTTAAATCAAGCATGGAGGGGGAAAAGTAAACCATGAATGCACATAGTCCTTGATATTAATGCAAACATGCCAATTAAATTCTTGCAATTGGATTATGCATGTGTAATGTGTACCCAATATTAGATATTGAAGTTAATATTTCTCCTGATGAAGTAGCTCTTCTGCTAGGCCTTGGTGAATTGGTCAGCATGTACTGATGGCCCATCCGTCAGCAGTGGCAGTGACTCTCAGGGAAGTACCACACACTTTTTCCCTTTTTATTTTATTTTCTGGCTTCACTGAGATATAATTGATATATATAATATTGTGTGAGTTTATGGTGTATAAGGTGATGATATGATATACATACTATATTGCAAATGATTACCACAATAAGGTTAGCTAACACTTCCATAACCTTACATAATTAGCATTTTGTGTGTGTGGTGAGAACACTTAACATCTACTCTCTCAGAAAATTTCAAGCATGTAATACAGTATTGGTCACTGTAGGCACCATGCTGCACATTAGATGCTGGAAGTACCGCACATTGTATTAGCCTGATTCTCTGATGCCTGTGTAGGCATCTTACACCACCATCTTTGACTTATTTTAAAATATCCTTTTCTGACTTGCAAAATAATTACAATGAACCCTTTTTATGTAAACTTGATTACTGTCTTTTAATGTCTGATTTTTACAAGACCAAAGAATCAGCATAATCCTTGTTTTTACCCTCTCAAAACAATTTATTATTCAAATAGAAACTTTTCACTCACAGGGCTACTATGTACAAGGTATAAAATCATCATATGTTAAATTTTTCCTCTTTTTTTCTCTCCTGCTGCCATTGCAGTGAACTTACTCTAATTATTTCATACATTTGTTAGAAGGTACTTTATATACAGCTCTTCAAGTTATGGGGTAAAATAAAAAAGGGGGCAGGCATGTAATATCTTGTTTCTACTCTAGCATGTCTCTGATCCTCAAACACAGCAACAAGGCCTTTTCAAAATTTAAACTCAATCAGGTGTCTCCATGCTTAAAATCCCTCAGTGGTTTCCCATTATACTCAGAATAAAAACAAACTCCTTTACGTGGCATACAATAGCAGGCCTCTTGTCTACAGTGTTATGTAAGTTAATAAATATAAAACTCTTAGAACTGTGCTGGCACATAGCAAATGCTCAGTAAATCTTAGCTATCCTCCCACTTCCATCCTAACTTCCTCCTCCTTACTATTATATGACAATTCTTTCCATGATCTGTCCCTTGCCTCACTCTTCAGTCTCAGCCACCTTCTTCCTCTAATATGCTGCATTCATGTTGGTCATCTTTCAGGTGTTTGAGCACATCAAGCCTTTTCCCATTTCAGAACATTACCCCAAACTGCTCCCTTCCTTTCTTCTAGAGAGTTCCTCCTCATGTTCTAGGCCAAAATAGCTCCTCCTCAGAAAATCTGAGACATATAAAGAATCAGAAAGCATGGCCCATATACTCTGGGATGAGGTGGGCAGTAGGTGGAGGAAATCATTAGAAACATTCATGAGGAAGCCCGGATACTGGACTTTTTAGACAAAGACTTTAAAGCAGTAATTTTAAATATTTTCAAAGAACTAAAGAAAAATATAAGGATAATTTCTCTTATTTTAAAATAAGGAATTCTCAAAATAAAGAATATCAAAGAAAAATTACTGAAAAGAACTAGTACAAATTCTTGAGTTAAAAAGTAGAAAAGCTGACATGAAAAATTCCTTAAAGGGATTGAACAGTAGATTTGAACTGGCAGAATAAATCAGTGAACTTGGAGATAGGTCAGTTGACATTGTCCAGTAAGTAAAATAAATGCAAAGAGATCCACACTTACACATATTATAATCAAACTGTCAAAAGACAAGGAGTTTTGAAAACAAGAAAGAAGTGATTCATCACCTACAAGATTATTTTCAATGATATTAAAGGCAAATTTCTCATCAAAAACTATGGAGGCCAGAAAGCAAAGGGATGACATATTCAAATTGCTGGAAAAGAAAAACAATAAGCTGTCAAGCAACAATTCTATATCCAGCAAAACTACTTTCCAAAAATGAAGAGACTCTGTGCCCGTAGGAATGAGTTTTAACCTTTTAGTATTTCCCTATAATTTTCTAAGTGAAACTAATATTAATTGCCATTTATACATCACTGGAATTTTGTTAAAATTTACAACATATTAATCCTGAGCCAGTCTAGCTGAGAAGGGCATCAATGGGGCCCAGCATGAGGTATGTATGATCTTTCCACCTACAAAATAATACTTCTTTGGCCCATATCACAGGGTGTTGCAAATATCAAAGGATGCTCTGGGTGGTACTTTGCACCCACAGTATACCACATAAAATGAAGGGAATCACTACTGTTTAATGAGCCAGAGAAACAGTTCACTAAATTTTAGTTGTCTGAGTTACTGTTTAGTTCTCACATGTAGGAACACACCCAAATTTTCTATAGAAATTTTGGTCTTTGACAGATTGGTATGTTATAAATACAAACTAATAATATTGTCATTAACTGGCATAAATTTTCCTGTTATTGTGACTAAAGGACATGTCAACAACAAAAAAATTTAAAGTACATAATAAAATTTTCTCAATACATTGCCAGAATTTGAGACAGAATTGAGAATTGAGACAAGGATATAAAAGCACTTTATTAACTGTAAAAGGCCAAATAAATGCCAGTTTTATTATCATTTGAACTCAGTAAGTTTTATTCATTATCCTTTTAAAAAAAAGTTTACGTTGTAAAATATCAATCGATTTCCAGTTCAGTCCCATGAGTATTTATTGGTGCCATCTGCTGGAAGTTCCTGAAAAATTGATGAGATTAAGATGAACCAAATGGTAAACAGCACAGTACACTGTATTTTAAGTACATGTACTCCTCACATATTGAAATTAATGTTGGTAAAGTTCCTGGCATGCATTTCTTGTACTAAAATTTGCTATATAAAACATTTTGATGTTAAATAAATGAATATGTTTCACAAACTGTAACATTTATTCAACCAATGTGTTTGAGCTCTTGTAGTCTGCCAGGCCCTGTGATAAGAACTAGGGATGCAGGGAGGTGTAAGTAACTGTCCCTTCTTGCAAGGGGTTGGGGGCCTCCATTTAGTAGGAGAGATGACAGATCCACAAACTAAATGTAACCCATTGGGGTAACCAAATGTGAGACACTGAGGAGGGGACTTCCCAATCCAGGAAGTTGTTTTATATATTTAAAAATTTTAAATCTAGCATCTTTGCAGGGGTGGAAGAGAGAGGAAGAATTATAGAAGAAAAATCTAACTTGAGAAGGTGAAGCCATCAGCCAAGTAGAGGTAGGAATAAAAGAAACGCAAGGTTCCTCCAATCCTATGAAATATTATAGGTGTCAAGTGGTCTCCATGAACACTGAGTTTGATTTAAATTAATCGAGACTTTCCTCTATTAAATGCACCACAGATTTCACTGTAGAATATATATGCTCTGCAGACCAATATAGTTATCAAAAATCCCAGGATAATTTGCTGTACAATGAATTCAGACAAAGCACAACCATATGAGCTTGAATTCTCTTCAGCAGACTCACCGTGGTAAGTTCATTGATACCACAATCATGCAACCCTGCATTTTACACAACCAAAAGTTTGGGCCCCACTTAAGGAACTCTAGGGTTTTGTTCTTTTTTTTTTAAGTTTAAACTATCCTTTTTTTTAAATTGAAGTATCTTTGACATACAATCATATTGGTTTCAAATATACAGCATAGTGGTTCACAGTTACTCATATTATGAAACCCTCACCCCTGCTAGTACGGTTACTGTCAACAAAGGAAGATGTTACAGAATCGTTGGCTATATTCTCCATGCTGTAATACTACTATCCCTGAGACCAACTAATATTATGACTGAGAATTAAAAAATTTTTGTGCCCCTTTATCTCCATTACCCTCCCTATGCACCCACCCCAACCCCTCCTCCATGATAACCACCAGTCACGTCTCTGTGTCTATGAATATACCATTGCTTTGTTTGTTTTGCTTTGTTTTTACATTCCACAAATAAGTGAAATCATAGGATATCTGTCTTTCTGTACCTGGCTCATTTCACTAAGCATAATGCACTCTAGGTCCATCATGTTGTTGCAAATGCAGGATTTCTTTTTTATGGCTTAATAATATTCCATGGTATATATGTACCACTTCTTTATCCATTCATCTATTGATGGACACTTATGTTCTAACATATCTTGCCTACTGAAAATAATGCAGTGATAAACATAGGGGTGCATATATCTTTTCAAATTAGGGATTTTATTTTCTTTGGGTAAATTCCTAGAATTGAAATTACTGAGTTGAATGGTATTTCTACTTTTATTTTTGAGAAACCTCCATACTGCTTTCCACAGTGGTTACTCCAATTTACATTCCCACTAACAGTGTAGGAGTGTTCCCTTTTCCCCACAACCTCACCAGCACTTGTTATTTCTTTTCTTTTGGATAGTGGCCATTCTAACTTCTGTGAGGTGATATCGAGGATTTTATTCTTTAGTCTTTCTATTCTTCTTATAGTATGGACTGGGTTTTTACTTTAAAGGGATTTACAGGTATGAGTAATGAAATTTGTCTTTAGACCAGTGGTTCTCAAACTTTGGTGTGAATCAAAATCACCTGGAGGGCTTCTTCAAACAGATTTGCTGGGCCCCACCCACAGAGTTTTTCATTTAAGAGGTCCTGGGCAA
Source organism: Smutsia gigantea (assembly GCA_032199065.1). NCBI lineage: Eukaryota > Metazoa > Chordata > Mammalia > Pholidota > Manidae > Smutsia > Smutsia gigantea. Next base: position 27,859 of record JAVSCE010003297.1, read on the forward strand.
TGTCTAATAATTTGCATTTCTAACAAATTCCCAGGTGATGCTGACGCTGCTGGTCCAGGAACCACTCTTTGAGAACCCCTGCTTTAGATAATGATAACATAAACTTAAAAAGAAATACAGGCAAGGTATTGATCAGTTTTTATAAACACATAAAAATTATTTATAATTATTTTTTCTCATTTCAAAAGGAGTGTAAGAGACAGTGACTGTAGTGGGGTATGTGGGGGGGGGACTTGACAATAGGGGGTCTAGAAACCATAATGTTGTTCTAGTGATTGTACATTAATGATACCAAAATTAAAAAAACATAAAAAAAGCAGTGTAAGATACATTGAAAAAAATTGAAACATAGAGATTAATTATAAAGAAGAAATATAGATTACTTAAAATCTCAAACCCAGAAATAAACATTGTAAACATTTGGTATCTTTCCTTCCATATTTCTTTTGATATGTGTATGTATGTGCACACATGTGCATATAAGTGACATCATTCTGTACATACAATTTTTTTGTATCTGATTTTTTTTTGTATTCTATTTTAACCATTTTCCACACTATTTTAACAATTAGCTAATACAGGTTAATTAATAATAAGGTCATTGCTATGAGCAACTGAGAAGCAAAACAACCTATTATATTGTTGTTTTCCTGGGGGAAAGGTCCACTGAGCTCCTTACTCCATCATGTTGAAGTCCTGTCTCATCCTTCTTTACTTTTCTCATCCCTGATCAACAGTGGGTGGGAGGAGCACGAGTAAGTGGGACGTCCATGATCAAATGTATTCCCTTTGTGGAAAGGTTCTTTTGAACAAATGAGAGAAAAGCTCATGTTGTTGGATCTTTCCATCCTTTGTATCCCCAACATTTTAACCACCAGTGAATAGTATTTAACTTTGAATATGTTAAGTACAGTAGGATGTAAGTTGCTGTGGTTGGGACTAAGATCAACTGATTATCAAGGAATTAGACTAATTGTTTTAGCATTTCTAAGAAATCCAATTTTAGATTTGTAGGTAAAAATTTAGAGAGAGTAAAGTTCAAGGCAGATCTATAATTTCAAAAACTTTAAAAAATATTCTTTGAATTCTGTACACAATGACGCCTATCATAGAAAAAAGAGCTGTACCTTTCCTTCTCCAACAAATTATTTTGCTTGTTTGGGCATTCACTCTAGTTAGCAATCACTCTTGGTCTAGACAATAATCACTACTTTTGCTTATATCCTAACTCTGTTCATTTCCTCTTCACCATAGCTTACTGGTTAAGACTTAGAGTCAGAATCTAGTCAGAAACAGTGTAGATATTTCAAATAGGAGATTTAATTGCAGGAATAGTTACACAGTGGTGAAGAAAGAAAAGAAGAAAGTGCTGTTACCAGGCCCGTCAGCATCCATCCCTGGCGCTGCTGAGACTCACTGGTGCCCCAGCTCCCACCCACCACCAGCAGCCTCTGTGGCCACTGCTGCTAAATTGCCAAAGGACACTGGAGTCAGCAGCCCTCAGAGGCTTCTCCCCTTCTGCCTGCTGTCTGCCCTCCACACCACCCATTGATACTGGGAATCTATTGAAGAGAAATGTCGTTTTCAGGATCTAGAATTCAGTGCTGTCCGGCAAACCTGTGCATGGTGGTGAACGTGTTCTATAATCTCTGCTGTCCGGTATAACAGCCACTAGCCACATGGGGACTACTGACTGCTTGAAGTGTGACTCTATGACTGACGAGCCAACTTTTACATTTTATTTAATTTTAAATTAATTTAATCTGAAAGGCCACACATGGCTCATGGTTTCTGATTGGACAGTGCAGATTTGGCACCCTGGGATGCAGAGCTGATCATGGAAGGGCAGGATTGGAGCTGAGAGCAAGCAGGCAAGTGGTATAGAATCAGAGGTCGGAGAGACCTGGGCTCCCTTCCTAGCTCCCTCAGTAACTAGCTGCGTAACCTCGGGCAAGGGACTCGGTCCCTAGAAGCCACCTGTAAAAATGGCAATAACAATAATACATACCTCCTAGGATTATAAATGGCAGAACCAAACAAGATGATGCAACCCTTCAGCAAATGCCTGACTCATGGTAAGTACCCAATAAATATTCATTATAATTATCACCTAAAGTAAATATTTCCAAAACTTTGATCATGGGGCACAAGGTAAGATGCAGGAAGTCCATGGAGAGAGGGTAGCCCAATTTGTCTCCCAGTGTTTTTTTAGATCTAATTCTGTGAATATATTTAGTGAACATTTCCCTCCTTCTCTGTGTCTTTCTTTGTCTCTTTGTCTAGCAAGTTATTTCAGTGTTTCTGTTCTTCTTATAGTATGGACTGGTTTTATTTTTTTGTTTTTTAACTTGTCTGACTTTATTATCATACTATTAAAACCATACTATTATGGAAAACCAACTTCATTATCATACACTGTAGAAGTTCACCATTTTGTCAGAATAATGTTTGTTGGACCTGATACAATAAGTTTTCTTGATATTTACTGTTTTCCCAGGGTGATTTTTCTAACATCACTATGACATGTTACAGGGCTTTAACCAGAGCACACTGCACAGTATGTTTATGTCTAACTTTTCCTTATCATATTCTTAAAGATACAACAGATTTGTAAATGTTTTATAATAGTTTGAACACACTGTGGGGCTTAATTTATTACAAAATATTTGGTGCCCACAGTCTCTTCTGCTTTCTCAGTAGTTTAGGAGAGCAGAGTAGAATCCGGACAATTATTTTTCCACTAATAACATTGACATGGCCTATATATTCTCAGCTGCTTAAATAAAATTCTAATCGAAAATGACAGGAATTTCACAAGGCATACCCATCCTTGAGCATGTTGAGAGAGCATCTTATCTTGGTTCAAGTCTGCTACTGACACACCTAGTAGTAAGATGAGTCTATCAATGAGGGTAAAAAAAAACATGTATTTTTTTCATTGCTCAACTATGTTGTTAAATACGCTATGTTTCTTAGATAACTTACAAGGGAGCCTTTTGAGGAAAGTGTAAACATAGAAGGAATGTTGAACCTTAAGTGGAATATAACCCAAGAATAACAAGATCAGCCTGCTGCAGTATGGTGCACTGCTGTTAGGACTATGCGGCAACACGTCCATAGGCACATCAGGCCTTTCCCTTAAGCCCAAAAAAGTCATAAAGTGCTCTGAATTTTTCCTGTGGAAATGCTACTAACACTAGTGGCAGCTCTTTACATTTAAGTAAAAAAAAAAAATAATAAATCACAAGGCCTACAGTCCTGCCATCCTCTCCCTCTCATTTTAGAGCTAATCCTCAGGTCTGAGAGTTATCCTTAAGGACATCATTTGCCAACACAGGTAAATTTTTTAAAAAGGATTCTGAGGCACTAGAACACGGAGGTTAACAATTTGCTCCAATCTTCCTAACTGTGAACAGTATTTAAGCCAGTGATGGGAAGTTAGCCCTTGTTCATTAGTGCTGCCTTTCAATTTTATTTCCACACCGGTTATGCATATGAGACTATCCCTTGAAGAAACTCACAAAAAAGCACATAAGAAGATTCAGATAAAGAGGCAAACAGTTGTTTTACTGCACTTGAGAGGACACAGGAAGGGAAATGTAATAAAAACAGTAAAGCTTATAAGCATTAACCTCTAACATTTGGCAGTGCTATTATTACTGCTTTCCAAAAAAGACTCCCATCGGCTACCTCTCTCCTCAGTTACTGCTGCAGGGCACCTATAATCTATTTAGCACCATATGAGACTCCTACCATGATGCCTGGGCAAAAGAGGGCAATCTCTCTCTGACTTTGGCTTTCCAGACCACCATACTCAATTACCGATAAGAGGGTGGCCTGCACATTCTTGAGGAACAGAGACTCACAATATAGAATTACTTACTTGTGGAGGGATTTTGAATTTCAATTTTCTTGCACTCTCTACAGTTAGTCCAACTCTCCCACATAATTGTATTTCTGATAAAAGTGAAAGAGGGCCGGAGGAAGTGAGTCTTGGGCTATGGAGCTGTAAGCTATCCTGAGGATCACAGAATCCCCCTCCTTACACACTGAGGTGAAGACTCCAAGAGCTGGAGTGACTTGCCCCAAGTTTCCCTCTGATTCTCTCCACAACCCCATGCTCTACCTCATGAAAATGCATTCAGTAAAATTTACAGCTTCCAGCTGGGGGAGAGTGGGCAGTGGAGGGATCTATTGTCAGGCACCTGCTAAGGGTTTTATGTACATTTTCTCACATAATCCTCATACCAAATCTATGAATTGTTATTATTCTCATTTTCAGATTTATTTATTTATTTAAAAATGTTTTTATTAAGGTATTATTGATATACACTCTTATGAAGGTTTCACATGAAAAAACAATATTGTGACTACATTTACCGTTATTATCAAGTCCCCACTCATACCCCAGTGCAGTCACTGTCCATCAGTGTAGTGAGATGCCACAGATTCACTGTTTGCCTTCTCTGTGCTACACTGTTTTCCCCATGATTCCCCCACACCATGTGTACTAAACATAATACCCCTCAATCCCCTTCTCCTTCCCTCCCTATCTGCTTTCCAATGCCCATCTCCTTTGGTAACCACTAGTCACTTCTTGGAGTCTGTGAGTCTGCTGCTTTTTTGTTCCTTCAATTTTGCTGCGTTGTTATACTCCATAAATGAGGGAAATCATTTGGCACTTGTCTTTCACTTGGCCTGGCTTATTTCACTGAGCATAATATCTTCCAGCTCCATCCATGTTGTTGCAAATGGTAGGATTTGTTTCTTACTGCTGAATAGTATTCCATTGTGTATATGTACCACCTCTTCTTTATCCATTCATCTACTGATGGACACTTAGGTTGCTTCCATATCTTGGCTATTGTAAATAGTGCTGTGATAAATATAGGGGTGCATATGTCTTTTTGAATCTGAGGAGTTGTATTCTTTGGGTAAATTCCAAGGACTGGGATTCTCAGGTCAAATGGTATTTGTATTTTTAGTTTTTTGAGGAACCTCCATATGGCTTTCCACAATGGTTGAACTAGCTTACATTCCCACCAACAGTGCAGGAGTGTTCCCCTTTCTCTGCATCCAGGCCAGCATTTCTCGTTCTTGGTCTTTTCGATGCTGGCTATCCTTACTGGTGTGAGGTGATATCTCATTGTGGTTTTAATTTGTATTTCCCTGATGATTAGTGACATGGAGCATTTTTCATGTGTCTGTTGGCCATCTGAATTTCTTCTTCGGAGAATTGTCCCTTCATATCCTCTGCCCATTTTTTAATCAGGTTATTTGCTTTTTGGGTGTTGAGGCGTGTGAGTTCTTTATATATTTTGGATGTTAACCCCTTGTCGGATATGTCATTTACAAATATATTCTCCCATACTTTAGATGCCTTTTTGTTCTGTTGATGGTGTCCTTTGCCATACAGAAGTTTTTTAGTTTGATGTAGTCCCATGTATTCATTTTTACTTTTGTTTCCCTTGCTCGAGGAGATGCGTTCAGGAAGAAGTTGCTCATGCTTATGTCCAAGAGATTTTTCTATGTTTTCTTCTAAGAGTTTTATGGTTTTATGACTTACATTCAGGTCTTTGATACATTTCAAGTTTACTTTCGTGTATGGGGTTAAACAATAATCCAGTTTCATTCCCTTACAGGTAGCTGTCCAGTTTTGCCAACACCAGTTGTTGAAGAGCCTGTCATTTCCCCATTGCAGGTCCATGGTTCCTTTATTGTATATTGACCATATATGGTTGGGTTTATATCAGGGCTCTGTAGTCTGTTCCATTGGTCTATGGTTCTGTTCTTGTGCCAGTACCAAATTGTCTTGATTACTGTGGCTTTGTAGTAGAGCTTGAAGGTAGGGAGCATAATCCCCTGAGCTTTATTCTTCCTTCTCAGGATTGCTTTGGCTATTTGGGGTCATTTGTGGTTCCATATGAATTTTAGAACGATTTGCTCTAGTTCATTGAAGAATGCTGTTGGTATTTTGATAGGAATTGCATTAAATCTGTAGATTGCTTTAGGCAGGATGACCATTTTCACAATATTAATTCTTCCTATCCATGAGCATGGGATGTATTTCCATTTATTGGTATCTTCTTTAATTTCTCTCATGAGTGTCTTGTAGTTTTCAGAGTATAGGTCTTTCACTTGCTTGGTTAGGTTTATTCCTAGGTATTTTATTCTTTTTGATGCAATTGTGAATGAAATTGTTTTCCTGATTTCTCTTGCTGCTAGTTCATTATTAGTATATAGGAATGCCAAAGATTTCTGCATATTAATTTTGTATCCTGCAACTTTGCTGAATGCAGATATTAGATCTAGTAGTTTTGGAGTGGATTCTTTAGCATTTTTTATGTACAATATCATGTCATCTGCAAACAGGGACAGTTTAACTTCTTCCTTGCCAATCTGGATGCCTTTTATTTCTTTGTATTGTCTGATTACCATGGCTAGGACCTCTAGAACTATGTTGAGTAAAAGTGGGGAGTGTGGGCATCCTTGTCTTGTTCCCGGTCTTAAAGGAAAAGCTTTCAACTTCTCATTCTTAAGTATAATGTTGGCTGTGGGTTTGTCATATATGACTTTATTATGTTGAGGTACTTGCCCTCTATACCCATTTTGTTGAGAGTTTTTATCATGAATAGATGTTGAATTTTGACAAATGCTTTTTCAGCATCTATGGAGATGATCATGTGGTTTTTGTCCTTCTTTTTATTGATGTGGTGGATGATGTTGATGGATTTTCAAATGTTGTACCATCCTTGCATCCCTGGAGTAAATCCTACTTGATCATGATGAATGATCTTTTTTATGTATTTTCGAATTCAGTTTGCTAATATTTGTTGAGTATTTTTGCATCTATGTTCATCAGGGATATTAGTCTGTAATTTTCTTTTTTTTGTGGTGTCTTTGCCTGGTTTTGGTATTAGAGTGATGCTGGCCTCATAGAATGAGTTTGGAAGTATTCTCTCTTCCTCTACTCTTTGGAAAACTTTAAGGAGGATGGGTATTAGGTCTTCACTAAATGTTTGATAAAAATTCCGCGGTAAAGCCATCTGATCCAGGAATTTTGTTCTTAGATAGTTTTTTGATTACAAATTCAATTTTGTGGCTGGTTATTAGTCTGTTCAGACTTTCTGTTTCTTTCTGGGTCAGCCTTGGAAGGTTGTATTTTTCTAGAAAGTTGTCCATTTCTTCTAGGTTATCCAGTTTGTTACCATGTAATTTTTCATAGTATTCTCTAATAATTCTTTGTATTTCTGTGGTGTCTGTAATGATTTTTCCTTTCTCGTTTCTGATTCTGTATGTGTGTAGACTCTATTTTTCTTGATAAGCCTGCCAGGGTTTATCTATTTTGTTCATTTTCTTGAAGAACCAGCCCCTGCTTTCATTGATTCTTTCTATTGTTTTATTCTTCTCAATTTCATTTAGATCTGATCTAATCTTTATTATGTCCTTCCTTCTACTGACTTTCGGGCCTCATTTGTTTTTCTTTTTCTAGTTTCATTAATTGTGAGTTTAGGCTGTTCATATGGGATTGTTCTTCTTTCCTGTGGTAGATCTGTGTTGCAATATACTTTCCTCTTAGCACGGCCTTTGCTGCGTCCCATAGAATTTGCAGTGTTGAATTATTGTTGTCATTTGTCCCCATATACTGCTTGATCTCTGTTTTTATTTGGTCATTGATCCATTGGTTATTTAGGAGCATGTTGTGAAGCCTCCACGTGTTTGTGGGATTTTTCATTTTCTTTGCATAATTTATTTCTAGTTTCATACATTTGTGGTCTGAGAAACTGGTTGGTACAATTTCAATTTTTTTGAATTTACTGAGGCTCTTTTTAGGGCCTAGGATATGATCTATTCTTGAAAATGTTCCATGTGCACTTGAGAAGAATGTGTATTCTGCTGCTTTTATGTGTAGAGTTCTGTAGATGTCTGTTAGGTCCATCTGTTCTATTGTGTTGTTCAGTGCCTCTGTGTCCTTGCTTATTTTCTGTCTGGTTGATCTGTCCTTTGGAGTGAGTGGAGTGTTGAAGTCTCCTAGAATGAATGCATTGCCTTCTATTTCCCCTTTTAATTCTGTTAGTATTTGTTTCAGATATGTAGGTGATCCTGTGTTGGGTGCATAGATATTTATAATGGTTATATCTTCTTGTTGGACTAACCTCTTTATCATTATGTAATGTCCTTCTTTGTCTCTTGTGACTTTCTTTGTTTTGAAGCCTATTTTGTCTGATACAAGTACTGCAACTCCTGCTTTTTTCTCCCTATTAGTTACTTGAAATATCTTTTTCCATCCCTTCACTTTTAGTCTGTGTATGTCTTTGGGTTTAAAGTGAGTGTTTTCTAGGCAGCATATAGATGGGTCTTGTTTTTTTATCCACTCAATGACTCTATGTCTTTTGATTGGTGCATTCAGTCCATTTACATTTTGGGTGATTATCGATAGGTATGTATTTATTGCCATTGCAGGCTTTCGATTCGTGGTTACCAAAGGTTCAAGTTTAACTTCCTTACTATCTAAGAGTCTAACTTAACTCACTTAATATCCTATTACAAACACAATCTAAAGGTTCTTTTTTCTCCTCTTTTTCTTCCTCCTCCATTCTTTATATATTAGGTATCGTTATTCTGTACTCTTAGTCTATCCCTTGACTGACTTTGGGGATAGTTGATTTAATTTTGCATTTGCTTAGTAATTAACTGTTCTACTTTCTTTAGTGTGGTTTTATTACCTTTGGTGACAGCTATTAAACCTTAGGAAAAGTTCCATCAATAGCAGTCCCTCCAAAATACACTGTAGAGATGGTTGTGGGAGGTAAATCTCTCAGCTTCTGCTTACCTGGAAATTGTTTAATCCCTCCTTCAAATGTAAATGATAATCTTGCCAGATAAAGTATTCTTGGATTGAGGCCCTTCTGCTTCATTGCATTAAATACATCATGCCACTCCCTTCTGGCCTGTAAGGTCTCTGCTGAGAGGTCTGATGAGAGCCTGATGGGCTTTCCTTTGTATGTGATCTTATTTCTCTCTGTGGCTGCTTTTAATAGTCTGTCCTTATCCTTGATCTTTGTGATTTTAATTACTATATGTCTTGGTGTTGTCTTCCTTGGGTTCCTTGTGTTGGGAGATCTGTGCACCTCCATGGACTGAAAGACTATCTCCTCCCCCAGATTTGGGAAGTTTTCAGCAATTACCTCCTCAGTGACACTTTATATCCCTTTTTCTCTCTCTTCTTCTTCTGGTACCCCTATAATGAGAAATATTGTTCTGTTTGGATTGGTTACACAGTTCTCTCAATATTCTTTCATTCTTAGAGATCCTTTTTTCTCTCTGTGCCTCAGCTTCTTTGTATTCCTTTTCTTTAATTTCTATTTCATTTATTGTCTCCTCCACTGTATCTAATCTGCTTTTAAAACTTTCCATTGTATGTTTCATTTCTGATACTGTGTTCCATAATGATTGGATCTACAACTGGAATTCATTCCTGAGTTCTTGAATATTTTTCTGTACCTCCATGAGCATGTTAATTTAGCACTGTAATGATTTTTATTTTGAAATCCCTTTCAGGCAGATTCATGCGGTCAGTTTCATTTGAATCTTTCTCAGGGGTTGTATTCATAATTTTACTTTGAACCAGGTTCCTTTGGTGTTTCATATTTGTATATGGCGCCCTCTAGTGCCCAGAAGCTCTACTTTCTGTAGCTGCTCAGCCCCTGGGGTAATGTCTGGGTCACAGGGGGAGTGGTGTTGGTGGCTGTGGGGAGGAAAGAGCTGTTTCCTGCTCCTGGCTGCTATACCTGTCTCCACTGCCAGAACCAGAGGGCCGAGCACACAGGTACAAGCCTCTGTGCTTTGGTTTGTAGTTGCTGTAGATGGGGCTTCCCTCTGGCTGGCCTAATGTCAAGGTTGGGTTTGCCAGTTTGCGAGCCAGCTAGGGCTGACTGGGAGAAAGGCTCAGTAGGCTGCGTATCACGGAGGGGGTTGTTGGAGCTCTGTAGCCAGCTAGGGAGCTGGAGTTCCTGGAGATCGTGAAAGTTCCCAACCTGCTGTGCAGAGTGCACCCGGGCAATTTTGTCTACCTGTCCTTTCTCCTGAGCAGTAGCTCTGTGAAATCCTTGACCCTTTAGCAGCCCTCTTGCTGTTAGGAAGTCCCTCAGACTGCCCACCTTTCTTTTGTCCCAGAGCAGCTGGATATGGATCCCTGCTTTCCACAAGCAGCTGGAATCTGTCTCTCCAGGTATTCTGCCTGTCTTAGCTTTCCAACCCCCTAATCATGAGAGTACCATGAAAACACCATGAAATGTAGGTTTGTGCTCCCAGATCAGATCTCTGGAGTTAGGTAATCAGCAATCCCAGGCCTCCACTCCCTCCCCGCTCTGTTTTTCTTCCTCCCGCCAGTGAGCTGCAGTGGGGGAAGGGCTTGGGTCCCTCTGTGCCACGGCTTTGGTAAGTTACCCTGTTCCGTGAGGTTTATTCTTTTCGCCAGGTGTATGGAGTTTGGTGCAGTCCTCCCTCCTGTTGCTCTTTCAGAATTAGTTGTATTAATTATATTTTCATATTATATGTGGTTTTAGGAGAAAGCCTCTGTCTCACCTTTCATGCCGCCAGCCCTCATTTTCAGATTTATAAACCAGGGCTTTGAGAGTTTAAGTCACAGACCAGTAAATGCCTGGGCCAGGATTCAAACCCAGATATGTCTGACTACAAAGGCCATATATTCATACCACTATGCTCCACTATATTGTCTACATAAAATATAACTAATTTTAAATAAGGAAGTATTATGGAGAATATAGCCAATGATTCTGTAACATCTTCCTATGTGATAAATAGTAACTGCACTAGTGGGGGTGAGGATTTAATAATATGGGTAACTGTTGAACCACTGTGTTGTATACCTGAAGCCAATATAAGATTGTATATCAATAAAACCTCAATTAAAAAAAAAAAGGAAGAAAGATGCATTGTCAGAACTTGGAGAGTAATTTGAGACCCCAGGAGACAGCAAGATCCCAGGAAACACATCCAGGGCAGGAATCATCCTGTCATCATATTAATAATAGTGATAGCTGCATTAACCGAGTAACTACTAAAGGCTAGACATTTTATATTTGTTATTTCATTTAATTATCACAACCACCTTTGTGAGGTGGGGATAACTATATACCCATTTTTCAGATAAGGAAATTGAGAATTAGAAAAATTAACTTTCCTAAGTCACACAGTTGGTAAGTGATAAAATGAGACTTAAAGTTAAATCTAAGTGATTTGAAACACCATGTTCTTCCTTATCTTAAGATGAGTGCCTGGCCCATGGAATATGATGAATGAACACTGAATGCATGAATGAATGAATGAAAAAAATGAATGAATGGGAACTGGAAAGAAGTATATATCTGATAGGTAATGCCCAAGTAGGCTTGATAAGAATCCCTTAAAAACAAATGAGTAATAAATACATAATATTTTGTTTTGCTGCAAAAGGTAGAACTGGGACAAATCAGTGGAACCTGCAAACTTCCTGTAGCTTCCTGTACATAATCTAGCTTCAGAAAGTTCATTGCCTCGGTGACCTTGAATTCTATGATTCAAAGATTCTATGAGAGTCAATGTCTTTATAGAGGCATAATAACAAAGAACCTTCCAACAGTGAGAGCCTCCCTGTAAAAAATTGACCTGCCCATCTATGGAGGTGTTCTAGCTACATGACCACCTGCTAGAAGTGCTGTAGAAGAAATGATTAAATTGGGTAATGCAGAGATTGTTTGTAAAAATAGCTGCACTTATTCCCTTCCCTTTATCCATTCATCTTTATAAGATGATATTGAAGTTCCTCCCATTGAGAGATGGTATTTTCCCATGCCTTCAATCTGTGCTGGCCTTGTGACTTGTTTTACCAAAAAGAATGCAACAGGAGCACTGTTACACCAGGTATGAGTCTAGGTCTCAAAAGGCCTTGCAGGGTTTCACTCTCCTTCTAGAAACCCTAAGAACTCTGTGAACAAACCCTAGCTAGACTAGTCTGCTGGGGATACCAGACTATATGGAGAAGAGAAGTGTTGCAACCAATAGCCAGCCAATCTCCAGAAGCAGAGCCACCCAGCTGACCTGCCCTGAACACCAGTGCATAAAGTAGCAGCTAAGACCAGAAGACCCACCCAGTTAACCTGTAAATTCATGGGCAATAGTGGTTGCTGTGTGGTTCTGAAAATCACCTCCTGAGATGAAGGCAAGAGACAGCGAATGCCTCATGTCCCAATCAGGCTACAATCATCTGCCTGAAGGACTCAAGTTAATCAGGCATCTTACTACTTGCCAGGCAATAGTTCTAATGCTTCATGTATATTAATACTTAAGCCTCGCAACAACCAGTGAGAAATGTATTATTATTGTTATTGTAGTGATTTGATGTATGTAGAAACCAGAGCAGAGAACCAAAGGAATCTATCCAAGGTACAGAGTTAGTAAATGTCCAGCCCAGATTCAAACCCAAGAAATCTAAAGCTATAGCCTTTGCTATTAGTCACACTATACTCCCTCTTGCTTTCCAACATAAAGGAAAAGATTGTCTGCAGGCTCTTCTACTTATCTCCACAATACCTGGTTATTGTAATTATCCCCCCATTGCCTTTCTCCAGGCTCTGTTTACAGAGCCTGGGATGTCACCAAATAACCATATTCATTTACCAGCCTTCTCCCACCTCAAAGTCATTTTTCTTCCTATTTCTAAGGAATTTCACTATTATACTTGAAGCTTAGACCCATGATCAGGAAACATGTTTAAAAAGACTCATTACTGAAAGCATGGGAGCAATTAGAAAAAATGCTCCTTTTTCCAAGAGAGAATCAATTTTCCGCTATGAGAATTTCCATCCTACCCAGTAATAAAAATGTGCACAAATTAGGTTTAGAAAAATATATGAGATGGGCTTATGCAAAAGGCTTAAGCAGGGACTCAGATGTGAAATAAAATGATAAAAGCAGATCTAATAATCATGCCTAATGTCCAAGATGTGTCCAGTTTTTTCCTCCCTGATATAGTTTCCCTGCAGCTTATGATAGTTACAACATGTCTCAAGTCACTGTTTTTCTTGTTGAATACAATGGACTGCCAATACTTCAACCATAGTTAAACCAGTTCAACAGGAAATAAGCCAAGGAATGTACCTGCTCCAATGCTTTCTGTGGTCTGGTAGTATACAGCTCTCTGCTCTAACATCTCTTAAATTGCAACTCCAATTGCCAAACTAGAAGAAACATGACCAAGACATACAGACTTTTCTAGAAATTTCCTCTGCCTTATCTAATTCTCCATTAGAGTAGGCAGTTTCACTCATTTCCCTACCATTGTGTATGTGTTTCTGACACCTCTCAGTGCCTTGTGCAGCATTTCTTCCCCCAACCCCCACACTCCACCCCCCCACATACACCGTAGGATTTAGTAATTTTTCACTTAAGTGATATGGGACTGTTGGAATCCCCTATTACCACCCACCCCCATCCTACTGCTAGGGATTTAACTGCTGCCTCTAGGAAGATAATGTAAATACCCATCTATATGCTTATGACCTTCCTTTTATTTCACTCATTTGTCTAATTATTTTAGAGCATTCCTATATTCCAACTCCTTCTTGCCTATAGCTTTTTAAGGCCCTGATAGAGCCCCCTAACTTCTCTCACCTCTTTAAATTAACCACCAGGTTCTCAAAAGATGCCAATCTTGTTCTGGGACATTATAAGGGAAACTTTCCTCTTCCTTTTCCTTTTTTAGATGGACTTTATATTTCAAGGCAGTTCTGGGTTTACAGCAAAATTGTATAGGAAGCACCAAAAGTTCCCATACACCCTCTGCCTTCATAGACACACAGCCTCCCCAACTATCAACATCCCACACCAGAGTGGTACACTTGTTAAAACGAATGAATCTACACTGACACGTCACTATCACCCAGAGTCCATAGTCTACATTAGGGTTCACTCTTGTACATTCTATGGATTTTGACATATGTGTAATGACACATATCCACCATTATAATATCATACAGAATGTTTCACTGCCCTAAAAATCCTGTGTTCCACCTACTCATTGCTCTCTCTCCCCAACCCATAGCAACCACTGGTCTTTTATTTTTCCTGTCACCATAGTTTTGCTTTTTCCCAAGTATCACATAGTTGGAATCATACTATAGTGGGCAGCCTTTTCAGCTTGGCATGTTTCACCTAGTAGTATGTACTTGAGGCTCCTCCATGTCTTTCCATAGCTGGATAGCTCATTTCTTTTTAGTGCTGAACAATATCCATTGTCTGGATGTACCAGAATTCATCCATTCACCTACTATCGCAGTCAGCTTGGGCTACCATGGCACCGACTGGGCAGCTTAAACAACTAACATTGTTCCTCACAGTGCTGGAGGCTGAGAAGTCTACACTCAAGGTGCTGGCAGGTCTGGTTCTTTGAGAGGGACCTCTCCTGGCTTCAATATAGCTGCCTTCTGGCTGTATCCTCACACAGTGAAAAAAGAAAGCTATGGTGTTTCTTCCTCTTCTTTTAAAGAAACTAATCCCATCATGGGGACTCCACCCTCATCACCTCATCTACACCTCATTACTCCCAAAGACCTCACCTCCTTATTACCATCACATTGGTGATTAGGGCTCCAACATACTAATTTAGGGGGACACAAACATTCAGTCTATAATACCTACTACAGGACAGCTTGGTTACTTCCAAGTCTTCACAATTATGAGTAAAGTTGCTATAAACATTGGTGTGCAGATTTTGCATGGACATAGGTTTTCAGCTCACTTGGGTAAATGCTGAGGTGTGTAATTGCTGAGTTATATGATAGAGTGTAAGGTATGTTTAGTTTTGTAAAAAACTCCCACACCATCTTCCAAAGGGGTTATTTTGCATTCCCACCAACAATAAATGAGAGTTCCTGTTGCACCACATCCTTGACATTTGGTGGTGTCAGTGTTCTGGATTTTTGCTTTTCTAATAGGTGTACGGTGGGAACTTGTTTTTAGCATTGTGCTTTTATTTCCTTTTGTTCCTTTGTTGTTGTATGTTCACTATATTGTGAGATTTTCCTTTTTTCCTTCAAAATGCTTCTATAAAATATATGCTTGAAAAGTAAGAGTCCCCTTTGCACTTCAGTCTCTGCCTTAGACTTTACTTATTCCAACCAGTCACAAAGGACCTAAATCTAACTCTAAAGGAGTGTTTTTTACATCCTTGAAAATATGTCTTTTTATCTCTCCTCTCTAGCTGTGGCCTTTCCACCATATCCTGCCTGGTCTCACCCAATTCAAGCCTAGAACTGCCAATTGTGTATTTGTTTTTAACCACTCAAAATTTATTTAGGAAAACATTATTTAACCTTGATATTTGTATTATAACTATAGTAAGCCCAGAGAATACTTTTCAGTCTCAGGTGTCTTTAATTGTTGAACTGTCCTGATAATTCTCTTGTTGTCATTTTTGCCATAATGGATTTGTTTATCACATTAAAATACAATATTTATTTTATCCAGAGTTTTTACTGAAACAGAAATATTTTATTCATAGAATTCCTATTTAAATCATCTCTCTCTTTTTAATAATAAATACTATCCTTAAGATTATAAACCATTCAATTTGAGCAAAAGTATAGTCACTTAAGTAAAAGACATGTTTTAAAATAAAAAATGAAAGTGATTATCCAAAATTAATATTTAAAAAGAGACCAAAATTGACCCAAGTTTTTGTTGTGGTTTTAGTTGTTCATTAGTAGATTTATTTGGAGGCTGAATCCACGTTGAGTGTGTATTCTACTTTCAGATATGGTAGTATGGGGGGAAAAGATCCAGCCCGTGGGAGAAGATAAAGAAAACTCCGTGAAGGAAAGAAATTCCTCATCATTAATGGAGAAGGTGAAGAGTCAGGTCAAGCAATGTGGGAGAAGAATTTCCTCTTCCCATGAACTTTCCCCTGGCAGCAAAGGCCTCTAGACTGGAGGAAAGAGTGGAGGGACAAAGACTGGCAGGGCTTACCCTCATTTGACGATTTCTGCAATAAAGAACTTGCATGGACATGGACTGCCCAGTGCTCCAATTTCCCTCAAATAAGTAAGTTAGTAAATGTTTTAAGTTTACAAAAAAATTTGACTTGTTCTACAAGGTTTATTATTAATAGAACCTAGGTCAGCCACCTCCCCTTCCACCATTCCCCCTTTCCTAGAGGAAATCACTTTAATTCTTTTTAATTGTTATTAACTGGCTCAGAATCCACCTGAGTTACACCATTTCCTTGGTCTCCATGGTACTATTTTCCTCCTTAAAAGAGAAGTGAATTCTGATTGTTAGGTCCTTGAAGCTTACTTGATTTTAAGGACTCTTTTTAAAAACAGAAGGTAAGATTTCAAATAAAAAATTAGACCAAGCTTTGGAAAGGCCCCTGAAGCATAAGCTTCATTAGGTTCATGCATATGCCCCTGCCTTCCAGTGAAAACACATAAGGTCTATTGTATTAAATTATCCCATTGCCAACTCTAAACTGTCTCCCAACCTACATACCATGTCTGAAACACAGAATCTCTCAATAATTTTACATTCAAGTTGCTCCCCAAAGCTTATCTCTTCCATAAAATCTTTCCTATTGAACTGCAAAAATAGTAATATTCCTTTAATTCCGCTTTCTCTAAAATTCAATTGTATATTTTCCTTTATCACCCTGTAACATACTTAATCCCACTGGCTTTAAAGGCAATTAAAAAAAATTACATATAGTCATTAGCAGCGTATAATGCACAATTAAGTATAAAGCTGGGATTGCATATTAAATGGAATTAATTTAGTTATTATCTAAATTATTAAATTTGAAGCAGCAGCCATTTTCTAG
Organism: Smutsia gigantea; assembly: GCA_032199065.1. Lineage (NCBI taxonomy): Eukaryota > Metazoa > Chordata > Mammalia > Pholidota > Manidae > Smutsia > Smutsia gigantea. The sequence continues at coordinate 44,732 of JAVSCE010003297.1, forward strand.
ATGCTAAGAGCTTACAGAAAAATACCATTGCTAATCCTTCACTTAATATGGCTGCTTTGCTATGAAAAAGGATAAGATATTAAATATTAAAGATGACCATATTTATTAAAGTAGGTATTGAAGTCACTAAAAAACAAAACCAATTAAGGTAAACTCACAGGCATAAAAATGTAACTCAAAGCATTAGTAGACATGAAACTGTCTTTCTTTAGCATTAGGAATCTCTTTATTTGCAAATGACAATACCAGAGCTCCAAGGAGGCTATCTTATACATCAAACTGTCATTAAAATATGTGGCTCTTTCCTGAAGTGTCATGTTACTACTGAAATTCTTATTTTCCAGTAATACTGGAGGTTGTAATTAGAATGTGTATTATTTCTGGCTAACCATAATGGATACAACTACAGGAAAAGGTTAATTGCTATGCTCCAAACACCACAGCAATTAGCTTTTAGAGCAAGGAGAGAGACAGGTGATGCACTTCAGGTGAAAGTTGTAAATAAAGGCTATTCTCTGTGTTTGTCCACAGACTCCCCTAAATGAAGGCAGTAAGTTCAAATTCACACATTTCAGTTGGAGGGACTGGAGCCATGGCTAGAGCTCTCAAGGGCTAGGCAAAGTAGTTTGGGAAAGAACTTCAGGAGGGAAGGAGCCCATGTAGCTGATGTTCCTCTCTTTCCCTCTGTTCTCTTCTATGTCTCTGCTCAGCCCAGCCTCCTCTAGCCAGGCCCCTACTGCTGCTTGCTCCCCAGAGTCTGGGCATCCAGCCAGTGGTTCTACCCACATTATGTGTGTAGACCCCAGGCAGGAGAACAAAGAGGACACCATACTATATATCACATAGTTGAAAGTCATAAATCAAGCTAACAAATTATTATATAAAATGTGTCTGTCCTCCTACCTCTATCCTAAGATAAAAAAAATTTAAATATATAAAGCTATGTTTTAATGAGCATGGGTAAATTATTAAAGATGAATACATATTATTGTGCATATTTGTATAGCCTAGTGATCGACTAGAGATGTTCAGATAAATTAAAAAAATGAAACTTTCACAATTTGCAAATGATATATTTACTCCATAGAATTTCTTCTCTTTTTCTTTGGCAAAATCACTTAATATGTTGTTATAATCAAGATTTTCATATAATCTATGTTCTACTGACAATAATGTCAAATTGTGTAACTTTCCTGAGTTATTGTAGCTCTTGGAATCTTTAAACGTAATTCTCAACTTGGTGAAACTGTCCTGGTAAGGCAGTAGCAACTGGAATTGTCAATCAAATTCTTAAAGAAATAGTTATTTTCAAAAATGAAGAATTGAAGTTTCTGGTCTGGCATGTAAAGAGCTTAGAAGTCATCACTTCATCCTTACAAGTAAAAAACTGAACAAACTGAAGTCAACAACTCTTCTTAGATCTATCAGAGAATTGATGTCACAAAGCAAACTGCTGCTTCCAAAATTGGAGAGACAGACAGGTAGATACAGAGAATCACAACTGACCAGAGCAGAAACCTCCAGGGGAACCAGTAGGGGGTAGGAAAACCTGAACTGCAGGAAAACCAAAACTGATGCATTGCTGGGGGCTCAGTGTAGACAACTCTGAGAGTTTAAAACTCCACAAGGGACTGTTTTCTGGGACCACCCCCGGACACACACACTTTTGTGAGTTTTACCTTCTAAAGGTCTATAAAATTCTCATGGTGAATATTGGAGAAAAATCCAGGGAAAACAAACCACTTTGAAATATACCAGAGCATTCTGCCCTTCTTAACAAGGCCTGCCTTCCACAGAATTATTTTACCAAAGCCTAACATATTGGGGTTTTATCAGAGTGTAATAAACCTAGGGGAAGGGAAATACCCAACCCCAGCCCACTCTAGCCATACTGTCCTACATAAGGGAGGTATAAACTGAGAAGCATTTGTGAAATTCACGGCCCAAGGGCATAGGCTCACCAAAAGACTGAGACTTAATCATAGGTCTATAAAATGTTTTGTCACCCCACATCACTAGTCTAAGCTTCCACCTTTGAAAACTAGAAAAAGAAGAGCAAATTAAATCCATGTTAAGCAGAAGAAAAGAAATAATAAAAATTAGAGCAGAAATCAATGAAATTAAAAACAGATAATGAAAACAAAAGATGGTTCTTTGAAAGATCAATAAGAAAAATCAATAAACCTCTACTCAGGCTAACTACAAAAAAAAAAAGAAAAAGAGGGAGAGAAAAGACATGTTACCAATATCATAAATGAAAGAACATCACTGCCAATCCTAAATATATTAAAAGGACGATAAAAGAATACTATATGTGAATAACTCTATGCCCACAAATTTGATAACCTAGATGAATGGACCAATTCTTTGAAAAATACAAGCTGCCAAAGCTCACACAAGAAGAAGCTGACAATCTATATCTATTAAAGAAATTCAACAAATAATTAGTAACCTTCCAAAACTGAAAGCAGCTGGCTTAGATTGGTTCACTGGTGAATTGTACCTAATATTTAAGGAAGAAATTATATCATCTTCTGCAATTTCTTCCAGAAAGTATAGGCAGAGGGAATACTTCCTAACTCATTCTATGAGGCCAACATTACTCTAATACCAAAACCAAACAAAGACATTACAAGCTATAACTACAGATAGAATATCACAAACATAGCATCACAAACATAAAAATCTTCAATAAAATATTAGCAAACCCAATAATATATAAAAAGTCTTGTATGCTATGGCCAAATACGATTTATCCCAGGTAAATCATGCAAGATTGATTCAACATTTGAAAATCAATTCATGTAATCTATCACATGAACAAGTTAATGAGGGAAAAAATTACATGATCATATCAATATATAAAGAAAAATCCCTTGATGAAATCCAACACCCATTCATGATAAAAACTCTCAGCAAACTATGAATAAAGGGGGAGTTCCTCAACTTGCTAAAGAACATCTACAAAAAAGCTACAACTAACTAACACTTAATGGTAAGAAACTAGAAGCTTCCTGCTAATATCAGGAACAAAGCAAGGATGTCCCTTCCCACCATTCTTTGTCAGCATTGTACTAGAAGTCCTAGCTAATGCAGTAAGACAAGAAAAGGAAATAAAAGGTATACAGCTGGGAAGGAAGAAATAAAATTGTTTTTGTTTGCAGATGACATGATTGTCTATGTAGAAAATCTGAAAGAATCAATTAACTAAAAAACTCCTGGAACAAATAAGTGATTATAGTAAGGTTGCAGAACACAAGGTTAGCATAAAAAGTCAACTGCTTTCTATATACCAGCAATGAGCAAGTGGAGTTTGAAATTAAAAACACAATACCAGTTTGGAAACAAACAACAACAAAAACACAAACCCCCACAATATCATTTACATTAGCCTTCCCCAAATACTTAAATTTGTATAAGGAAAATATATACAAGATTTATACAAGGAATATATAAGGAATATATACAATATCTATACAAGGAATATATAAGATCTATATGAAGAAAACCACAAAACTCTGATGAAAAATAAGAGAGAAAATTGATGCTCAGGGACAGGAAGACTCAATATTGTCCAGATATCACTGCTTTTCAACTTGACCTATAGATTCAAGCAATACCAGTCAAAATCCCAGCAAGTTACTTCTTTGATATTGATAAGGTAATCCTGAAGTTTATATATGGAGAAGTAAAAGACCTAGAATAGCCAACACAGTATTGAAGAACAAAGTTGGAGACTGACACTACCTGACTTAAAGACTCACTCTAAAGCTATAGTAATCAAGACTGTGTGGTATGGTGAAAGAACAGACAAATCAGTGGAACTGAATAGAGAGCCCAGAAATAGGCCTATATAAATGTAGTGAGTGAACTCATCTTTGACAAGGAAACAAAGATCGTGTTTTCAACAAACAATGATGGAATGACTGGACATCCACATGCAAATAACTGAATCTGATGACAAATCTTCTACCCTTCACAAAAATTACCTCAAAATGGACCCAGACATACATGTAAAATACAAAACAATAAAACTCCTAGAAAGTAATAGGAGAAAATCTAGAAGTCCATGGGTTTGGTGATGACTTTTTATATAGAACACCAAAAGTAAAATCCATGAGAGAAATAACGGATAAGCTGGACTTCATTAACGTTAACTTCTGCTTTGGAAAAGACAAGAGAATGAGAAATAAGAGACTGGGAGAAAATATTTGCAAAAGATATATCCGATAAAGGATTGTTGCCCAAAATATACAAAGAACTCTTAAAACTCAACCATAAGAAAATAACCTGATTAAAAAATAGTCCAGAGACCTCAACAGACACTTCATCAAATTAAAAAAATTATACATATGTAAAGCAAGCACATCAAAAGATGTTCACATCATATGTCATAAGGGAAATGCAAATTAAGACAATGAAATACCACTACACCCCTACTAAAATGGCCCAAATCTGGAACACTAACAACACCCAATGCTGGTGAGGATGTGGAGCAACAGGAACTCTCAAACATTGTTGGTGGGAATGCAAAATGGTACAGTCACTTTGGAAAGTAGTTTAGCAGTTTCTTATAAAACTAAACATGCCCTTACCATGTGGTTCAGCAATGGGCTCCTTGGTATTTACCCAAAGAAGTTGAAAACCTCCATCTACACAAAAACCTGCACATAGACGTTTATTTATAGTTTTATTCATAATTGCTAAAAACTTGGAATCAACTGAATTCCTTCAGTAGGTGAATGGATAATAAACTGTGATACATGCAGGCAATGTCATGTTACTCCACACCTAAAGGAAAGGAGCTATCAAGCCGTGGAAAGATATGGAGGAATATTAGGTGAAAGAGGCCAATCTGAAAAAGTGCTTACTGTATGATTCCAATTGTATAACATTCTAGAAAAGGCAAAACTGTGGAGACAGTAAAAGGATGCCTGGATGTCGTCAGGCCTTAGAAAGGAAGGAGGGATGCAGAGGCAGAGCACAGGAGATGACGTGTGGCATAGTTGGTACTAAAAATTAGGTTGACTTCTAAAGCAGTTCAACTTTCCATTAGTTTTCCATCAGTAAATCGGTAGGACCTGTAATCCCATTGCCACCTGTGCCTCAGGTTGGTGACCAGTCTCCCCGAATTCATAAAGGGGTTTTTTAAAGGTCAGTTACCAGGAAGCTACCCACTTTCCAACAGAGGTCACTTGTGCAATTGACTTTATAGAGCAAAATAGCCAGTTTAAGAATTCTTGGATCCTGAAATCCGAAATGAAGTGGATTCTTTTTTTTTTAAGTTTATTTTGATATCATTAATCTACAATTAAATGAGTAATATGGTGATTACACTACCCCCTTTATCAGGTACCCCCCACCCCCAACCCCATTGCAGTCACTGTCCATCAGCGTAGTGAGATGCCATAGAGTCACTACTTGTCCTCTCTGGGTTGTAGAGCCCTCCCCGTGCCCCCCCAAACTTACATCTGCTAATCGTAATGTCCCTTCTTCCCCCTTGCCCCTCCCTTCCCACCCATCCTCCCCAGTCCCCCTCCCTTTGGCAACTATTAGTCCATTCTTGGGTTCTGTGAGTCTCCTGCTGTTTTGTTCCTTCAGTTTTTTTTTTCCTTAGTTCTTATACTCCACATATGAGTGAAATCATTTGGTACTTGTCTTTTTCAGCTTGACTTATTTCACTGAGCATAATACCCTCTAGCTCCATCCATGTTGTTGCAAATGGTAGGATTTGTTTTCTTCTTATGGCTGAATAATATTCCACTGTGTATATGTAACACATCATCTTTATCCATTCATCTACTGATGGACACTTAGGTTGCTTCCATTTCTTGGCTATTGTAAATAGTGCTGCGTTAAACATAGGGGTGCATCTGTCTTTTTCAAACTGGGCTGCTGCATTCTGAGGGTAAATTCCTAGGAGTGGAATTCCTGGGTCAAATGGTATTTCTATTTTGAGTTTTTTGAGGAACCTCCATACTGCTTTCCACAATGGTTGAACTAATTTGCAGTCCCACCAGCAGTGTAGGAGGGTTCCCTTTTCTCCACATCCTCGCCAACATTTGTTGTTGTTTGTGTTTTGGATGTTGGCCATCCTCACTGGTGTGAGGTGATATCTCATTGTGGTTTTAATCTGCATTTCTCTGATGATTAGCGATGTGGAGCATCTTTTCATGTGCCTGTTGGCCATCTGAATTTCTTCTTTGGAGAAGTGTCTATTCATGTCCTCTGCCCATTTCTTAATTGGATTATTTGCTTTTTGTTTGTTGAGGTGCGTGAGTTCTTTATATATTTTGGATGTCAACCCCTTATCGGATACGTCATTTATGAATATATTCTCCCATACTGTAGGAAGTCTTTTTGTTCTACTGATGGTGTCCTTTGCTGTACAGAAGCTTTTCAGCTTCATATAGTCCCACTTGTTCATTTTTGCTTTTATTTCCCTTGCTCGGGGAGATATGTTCATGAAGAAGTCACTCATGTTTATGTCCAAGAGCTTTTGCCTATATTTTTTTCTAAGAGTTTTATAGTTTCATGACTTACATTCAGGTCTTTGATCCACCTTGAGTTTACCTTTGTGTATGGGGTTAGACAGTAGTCCAATTTCATTCTCTTACATGTAGCTGTCCAGTTTTTTGAAGTGGGTTCTTTTAAAGGAAGCTTTATTTAGAGGCTCACCAAGAGCTTCAAAAAACCTTCTGTGCTGAGCCCGTCTGGACCTGGATAGCGAGATAGGGCCCAGCCCGGTGCTTCAGGTACCATAGGCGGCAGGGTGGGGGGCACTTCCCAGCCCCACAGCCGAACTGCGGCACCCCGACACCGACACCGTTCACCGGGGCGCGTTCCCGGCGGGCACGGCGCGGGCGGTGCTCGGGCGGAGGGCCAGGCCCAGCCGCCGCCGCCGCCGCCGCCGCCGCCGCGAGCCCGGACCTGCCCGCCGGACCTGGCGGCGCAGTCTCGCGGGATCGCTCAGCTCTCGCTCCCCGTGCGGCTCCGGAGGCGGCTCCAGTCCGGGATACTCTCCGGAGCCGTCTCAGGTCTCCGGGGGACGGCAGGCTGGAGCGGGACGGGGAGGAGCGCTGCCTTCGACTGCCGCCCGAGGTTAGGCTCCTCGGGCACCGGCTGGGCAGGAGGCCGCGGCCGCGCGGGGTCCTGGGGCGAGGCGGGCCTCCAGGGGCGCGGGGCGGGCTGGGGGCGCGCGCTCCGCCGCAGGTGTGGGGGAGGCGGCGGCGGCGGGACGGGCCACGGCCGCCAAAGTTTCCACGGAAGTTGGGGCCAGCTCCGGAAAGGTGGTGCCGGGACCCCGCGCCGCCAAGCGGGACGGGGACGCTGCTGACTGGCTCTAGGCCGGGGCAGGTGCCGGGGTGTGGGGCGGGTTACCCTGACGGCGCTGGAAGCCTGGGCACAGGGGGGTGCGGTTATTCGCGATGCGGAGCCCAAGGCCTTCCTCCCGGTTCTCGGTCGCCCTCCCGCTACAGCTTCGATCATTTTCCCTCTCGGTGGGATCACCACACACCCCCAGCCCGTGAAAACTAATTTCGCTCTTCCGCAGGAGAAATCCTAGACGTATCCCTCTAGTTGGCCTTTTGAAAAGCGATTCTAAGTGTATTCCCAGAAGACTGCCACAATAACGGGCTCTTTGGAGTCTTTAAAGAGTTTTAGAACCCATTAAATCTTAGGGAATTTACCTGGGACTCAGTTTTCTTGTTTGCAACAAGATATCCAGAAGGCGCCCTTAGATTTTAATATTCTATTAATCCTTTTTAGTTTACTACCAACCCCAGCATTACTTTTTTTCTCCATCTCACTCCTCCTATACTCCCTTTTGCCCAGTGTTTCATACAGCATAGACCTTCCATCATCGGATCCCTAGAGATGAGACTTTCTCAGCAGATTGTATATTCTGTGCCAAGGCAGGTGGAAGAGAGTCCCCGTAAGACGGAATTGTCTTTTTTTTCTAGTGTTAGCTGCCAACAGTGAAAATCTTAACTCTGCACTTTGACGCCTGGCTTTGAGTTTATGACAGATGTTGGTGATACACTCTTCTGATTGTTTTTACAGTAATTGACCCAGAACTCATTTTCAGGAAAAGAAGCGGCTTTCAAAATGGTAAAATAATGAAGAAGAGTTTGAATATTTTATCTGAGAATGAAAAGAGTGATAATCCCAGCCATGTGGTAAAGTCAGGAATTTGAAGAAAATGGAAATGTTTGCATTTCTGTGGACATGTATTTTTCTGCCCTTCACAAGAGGGCACAGTCTTTTCACCTGTGAACCAATTACTGTTCCCAGATGTATGAAAATGGCCTACAACATGACATTTTTCCCTAATCTGATGGGTCATTATGACCAGAATACTGCTGCTGTGCAAATGGAGGTGAGTAGTCTTTATAACTTTATAGAAAAATAATTTATGCTCTGTTGTGGAATAAACTGTATGTGTGACTTTTTTTTTGAAACATAGTAAAGGATTTCTTCACATTGTGTACACGTCATATTTTAAATCCTTTTGAAAAACGAAATTCCCCTACTATGTTACGTGTACATTTGTGTCCCTGTTTAGTGGATTTACTTAAGGTGGGGTTTATTTGAAGTATAGTTATGAATGATTTCAAAATATCTTGCACCTGGCAAATATTTTACTTTCCTAAATCAATTATGGTAGTTTTTCCAGAAATGTGAATTCTGAATTTTTCCTGTCATTGGACATACAATCTGTATTAATCTGGACTAAAAGTGCCTGGACTACATACATTTTCGTAAGTAGCTGTAATGCTCACTTGGCACTCAGTGAGCCAAGTGTAACGCTCATAGTTTTTCTGAAACAAATCAATTACTGGAAGATTTTGGAGTTGTAGATAGTGTTTTGCTAAAAAGTGACTTTTTTAAAGCATAGCATTCGTGTATTCTTTGTAAAATAGCTATTAAAAGAAAAGAAGAGAGTGTCATTAAAGATTGCCTTAGGTGCCTCAGTTACCTGCCTCTGGTTTGGAGATAGGCAGATTGCTAGGGAAGTGAGGGAAGAAAGAGTTACCTGTAGAGACAGGAACTTGCCTTCCCATACAGATCTGTTAGATTGATAAGTCTCATGAAGGAAAAAAGACAAATGTTCTTGTAGTTTTTCTCCAGAAAAACTCCAAGGCTTTTTTCCCCTCAGATTGTTGCTAAGAGATGAAATCTCTACAATTTTAACGTAGACACTGTTTTAAAAACTGACTAGACTTGATTTTGCAGCTTCAAAAAAAAAAGCCTTCCATTGTTTAGTTGAATAGTTGTATGACTACCTCACTAGACTTATGTGTAAAATAGAGGTTTTTAAATACTAAGTAGATGTACTTTAAAATAATATTACAAATTTCATTAGTGTAATCTTTCAGTGGTTTTTCAAACCAGTGCAAGATCTCATTTTGAATGTTGAATAAATGATGCAGTGGTACTTTCATTGATTCATAAAAACTGTTTTGATGGTTTAATCTGATTAAATAAAGTAAGTAGTGGGAATACCTTCAAGGAATAATTATATCATTCATTCACATTTTCTATGATAATATATGTTTTATACCTCATGTCTTATATTCTTAAAAATGCTTTTTTAAAAGATCTGTTTTCCTTTCTGTATAGTAGCTATATACATTTTAAGTTCGAATGCTATCCCCTGACCTTACAAATTTAGATCATTTGAGTTCCTTATCATAGAGTACTGTTATAAAGAGAGTGGAGAGATACATCCTGCTATTAAATCTGTAATTGTGAGATGCTAAGAGCTAGTTGTATTCCACACATGTTTTTTAAATCCAATTGTTTCTGACTTTAAAAAAAGTTTTATTTATTTATTTTTATTTACCTAACTTCTTTGCCAGGTAGTTTTGTGTCTGGACATTATCAAGAAGGCTTTTTCATTCTTACTTCCTTTATTTGATTGCTAACATAACCATTATCTTCATTACCTAATGTTCCTCCTACACTAAATTTTCTCATGGCCTTTACTACCAGGTTTTTTTCTGTAAGTCACACTTCAGTAGGTTAAGGATATAAAAGAAGAAAGCCATTGAGCAGTCATTTCATACCAACATTAACTCTAGTCTATAAAAGAAGAAAGGGAAATGGAAAGGCAAAATAATTTTAACATGAGTCAGACTTTAAATTCCTATGTATTATTTTTTTTGGTCCATGGTATTGTACTTTTCCTATTTCCCCATCCTTATTTGTTCTTAGCAGCATTCTCTTTTAGTTCCTGTATTGAATGTCCAAAATCCTATAATATGAGAGTTTTAAGTGACCCTAAATATCATGCAGAGTTTCTTAATCTCTTTAATCTCAATCTCTTGTGCCATTGATCCACTCTCAGAAAAAGAGAATATTTTAAAATTTAAATAAATAAAATGAGTAGGATTACAAAGGAAAACAATTACACTGAAATACACTTCTATTTTACAGCCCAGGTTAAGAATCCCTGAGCTCTTCATTATGTAAGCCCAGAAAAGTTAAAATATTTGTCCAGTAACTATAATCTGACACAATCTTTGTCAGCATGGACCATAATGCCATTTTTAACTGTTTTTTTGCTTCTTTTACCCTTGACCTTTTGGATAACAAAGAAAATATTTCAGTCTTTGTTGCTTCTTTGCAAACTTTATTCTGTGAAAATTAAACCGGGAGTTTTGGTTTTTTTTTTTAACCTCTCTTCAGCTCTACCCCTTTTTCTCCTCATCTATGCCTTGAATATAAACTCTCATCAGAATTTTTAGATACAAATTAAAATCCTTAATCTTCAGTCTTTCCCCTTTAGTGGTGTTGAAGTGACTTGATTAAAATTCAGATCCGTGTAGTCCACTTTGGGGTTAAAATTCTTCACCATTTCCCTAAAACTGGAAAAATAAAGACCTGACTGTAGCTTGACACCCAGGGCTCTTCATATGGGACCCTGCCTTCCTGTTCATCTTCCCATCTGATCCTTCCCATGTTACACACTCTGCTTCAGCCAAACTGACCTGTTTATAGAACTCACATCCATATTACTCACTCTCATTTCCTTTGCACATGTTTTATCCACTGCCTGGTGGGCTCTCTACCTACCCTCTTCACCTGCTTAGTTTCTTCAAGTTTCGAAGCAGATGTCTGTGCTTAATGAAGCCTTCTTTCACCTTTCTCCAAAGCATATTTAATCAGCTCACTATCTACACTTTGATAATAATGCATATGACTGTTCGTATAGTTATATTGTATATAGTTACAGCCAGTTGTTTATATGGCTTTCTCACTAATTGTGAGCTGGTTGAGAGTAGATACGGTGTTTTATTCATTGCTATCCCTAATGCCTGGTGTCTCAAAGGATGGTAGATGCTCAATAAAGGCTGAATAAAGAAAACGGTGATGTTTCCTGTTCTAATAAACCAGCAGAGAATTTTCCCTTTAAATCTGTAACTTCCACCTCTATCTTCTGCATGTTTCAGTGAAAAACATTTTGGTACTTTTTAGGTAGTTTGCGTATCATCCACTTTCCTTCTGCCTGAGCCTAGTTCTAATAAAATGTAACAGTTGACATTCTCTATGTTCTTTCTTATATTAGCTTGACATGTGTTTGTTAGAATTTATTTAAAGAATTTGATTTTTAACCATGTATATTATTTACATCAAATGAAGGAATCCCATCTTTTTATTGGACCATTGTATTATAAACTGTATGTGTCAATTTTTTTTAACATTGTACTTTAGTACTTTATAGTCCAGTTAAGTGCTAAATTATAACTGCATATACCTTGGCTTTTAGTTTTAAAAAAGTGTTATATAGCTTTTCTATAGAATAGATTCGGTTTTACACCTCCAACTCAGCTGCCTTTGGTTCCTGTTGGTCGAATTTCTGGTGTTCACTATGAATTAATGTTAAGACGAGGGGGAGCTGAAGAATTAACTGCTAATTATAGCAACCAGTTGTGCTTTTTTAGCTACCAAGACTTCATGTAAGTCAAGAGGTTTATCTCACTCCTTTTTTATGCCTTAGTGTTCATTTTATGTGATGGTTATCCTGGTTTATAGAATTTATGGCATTTATTGTCATTGTTGATCTGTGATTATATCAGATGGTTTAGAGCAGTTGTTCTCAAGTTTAGTGTATAGACCAGCAGCTTTTGAGCTTGTTAGAAATGCAAATTATTTAGTTTTGTTTCAGATTCCTTGTTTAATTATCTGAAGCTGAAGTCATTTGTATTGCAAAGAGTTAGTTTACAATTCCGAATAGTAACTTGGCTTTGTAATGAAAAGGATGTTGTATAGTCCAACTCTCCCAAGTGGAAAAACAAATGGCTTCTGGTTTTCCATTGTGTTCCTTTTTGTTTCATATCTAGCACATTGTTTCTCAGATTATGAGGTTGATGTCCCTTGAGAGACTTATTTCATCCAGAAAGAGCTGAGACTGATCTAGGGAAAATGGAAGCAGGAATATTGTATTTTTCTTTTAGCATTGCCGTCATTGAAGTCTAGGCAAAAGCAAAGCCGTGTATTGTGTTTGGAACAGCATGTGGTCAATCCACTTTAGAGCAGTCTAAAAGAGAAGTGAGCCAAAAACAAAACAAAACAAAACCCTCTTTCCTTTCCACCTGTTAATATGCACTACTATAATATCTGTATTTGAGTACAAATAAAGGGATGGAAGAAAATTATATAAACAAATTTATAAGGAATATATGTATATATAATAGGCAGTAATTTTTTTATTTCAGTATCATTAATCTACAATTGCATGTGCAACATTATGGTTATTAACTCCCCACTTGATCAGGTCCCCCCACCAACCCCATTACAGTCACTGTCCATCAGTGTAGTGAGATGCTGTAGAATCACTACTTGTCTTCTCTGAGTTGTACAGCCCTCCCTGCGCCCCCACAACATTGTGTCTGCTAATCAGTAATGCCCCTTTTTCCCCCTTGTCCCTCCCTTTCAAACCATCCTCCCCGGTCCGTTTCCCTTTGGTAACTGTTAGTCCATTCTTGGGTTCTGTGAGTCTGCTGCTGTTTTGTTCCTTCAGTTTTTTCTTTGTTCTTATACTCCACAGAGGAGTGAAATCATTTGATACTTGTCTTTCTCAGCCAGGTTTATTTCACTGAGCATAATACCCTCTAGTTCCATCCATGTTGTTGCAAATGGTAGGATTTGTTTTCTTCTTATGACTGAATACTATTCCGTTCTGTATATGTACCACATCTTCTTTATCCATTCATCTACTGTTGGACACTTAGGTTGCTTCCATTTCTTGGCTATTGTAAATAGTGCTGCGATAAACAGAGGGGTGCATCTGTCTTTTTCAAATTGGGCTGCTGCATTCTTAGGGTAAATTCCTAGGACTGGAGTTCCGGAAAGATGGCGGCATGAGCAGGGTGGTGGAAATCTCCTCCCAAAACCATATATATTTATGAAAATACAACAAATACAACTATTCCTAAAAGACAGACCAGAAGATACAGAACAGCACCCAACCTGCATCTACACCTGAAAGGACTTGCCACACCATGAGGTGGGTAAGATACGGAGCTGCGTCCCAGCGGGACCCAAGCACTCCCCCACCCAAGCGCACCGGCGGGAGGAGAGGATTCAGAGCCGGGAGGGAGTGGAAGTACAGGCCCGTGAAATAACCAGCCGTGGTGATCTGCGCGGGGAGGACTGACACACATCGTGCAGTGTATTGGAGATTGGAGAGACAGAGGGTGCAGGATGTGAGCCGAGGAATGCACCGGGTCCTCGCAGCCGGCTCCCCGGGACAAAAGAAAAGCATGTGCTTTTTTTACCGGTCTTAAAGAGATAGGGACCCAACGGAGGAGCAGGATCGTCCCAGCACACTCAGCCCAGCAGGCTGGGAGTCCTGCGGAATTTTGGACCCTTTGGCTGGCAACTGGGAAAAAGTAGCCGTACTTAGACTTCCCACAGAGATCAGCAGCCTCCCATTCATTCCCGCCCCGGCCAGAGCTACAAAGGGCACTGTGGAGCAGCGCGACTGGGGCTGTGGAATAGTGAAGCAACAGCGCCACCTACAGCATCCTCAACAGAATCTACACCCAGTGGGCATCTTTTTGGGGGTCCTTTGGGTATTTTTTTTCTCTTTTCTTTAGTTTCTCTCTTCTGTCTCTCCTTTCTTTTTTTTTCTTTTTTCTTTTAAAGTCTTAAAGAGAGCCCAGCTGACATATGTGGCACCTACCAGCAACCACTTCTAGTGCCATGAAAAGACAGGGGAATATGGTACAAACAAAGCTTATCCAGACCCAGACACCAGAGAGGGAGCCTGAAGGGATGGAAATGCACAGTCTTCCTGAAAAAGAATTCAGAATAAAAGTCATAACCATGCTAATGGACCTACAGAGAAATATGCAAGAGTTGAGGGAGGAAGGGAGAGAAGTCAGGAAGACAATGCAGAAATGAGACAAGCCATCGATGGGCTTAGCAGCAGACTAGACGAGATGCAAGAGACTGTTAATGGATTAGAAATAAGAGAACAGGAATACAGAGAAGCTGAGGCAGAGAGAGATAAAAGGATCTCTAGAAATGAAAGAATATTAAGAGAACTGTGTGACCAATCCAAACGGAACAATATTCGCATTATAGGAGTACCAGAGGAAGAAGAGAGAGAAAAAGGGATAGAAAGTGTCTTTGAAGAAATAATTGCTGAAAACTTTCCCTCGCTGGGGAAGGAAGTAGTCTCGCAGTCCACCGAAGCTCATAGATCTCCCAACACAAGGGACCCAAGGAAGACAATACCAAGACACATAATAATTAAGATGGCAAAGATCAAAGATAAAGACAGGGTATTAAAGGCAGCTAGAGAGAGAAAAAAGATCACCTACAAAGGAAAACCCATCAGACTATCATCAGACTTCTCAACAGAAACCTTACAGGCCAGAAGAGAATGGCATGATATATTTAACGTAATGAAAGAGAAGGGCCTCGAACCAAGAATATTGTATCCAGCACGATTATCATTTAAATATGATGGAGGGATTAAACAATTTCCAGATAAACGAAAGTTAAGAGAGTTTGCCTCTCATAAACCACCACTACAGGATATCTTAAATGGACTGCTCTAGATGGAAGCACACCTAAGGCTAAAAAGATGTCACCAGAGGGAAAAAAAATCATAGCAAAGAAAGCAGACCATCCAAATACCAACTAAAGGCAAAGAATAAAACACCTATTATAGAAAGAATGGAGGAGGAGGAATAAGAAGGGAGAGAAAGAAAGAAACATCAGACTGTGTTTACAATAACTTAACAAGAAAGTTAAGTTAGATTGTTAGATAGTAAAGAAGCAACCCTTGAACCCTTGGTAACCACGAATCTAAAGCCAGCAATGGCAATAAGTACATACCTATCAATAATCACCCTAAATGTAAATGGACTGAATGCACCAATCAAAAGACACAGAGTAACAGAATGGATAAAAAAGCAAGACCCATCTATATGCTGCCTACAAGAAACTCACCTCAAATCCAAAGATATACACAGACTAAAAGTGAAGGGATGGAAAAAGATATTTCATGCAAACAACAAAGAGAAAAAGCAGGTGTTGCAGTACTTGTATCAGACAAAATAGACTTCAAAACGAAGAAAGTAGCAAAAGATAAAGAAGGACATTACATAATGATAAAGGGGTCAGTCCAACAAGAAGATATAACCATTATAAATATATATGCACCCAACACAGGAGCGCCAGCATATGTGAGACAAATACTAACAGAATTAAAGGAGGAAATAGACAGCAATGCATTCATCTTAGGAGACTTCAACACACCACTCACTCCAGAGGACAGATCAACCAGACAGAAAATAAGTAAAGACACAGAGGCACTGAACAACACACTAGAACAGATGGACCTAACAGACATCTACAGAACTCTACACCCAAAAGCAACAGGATACACATTCTTCTCAAGTGCACATGGAACATTTTCCAGAATAGACCACATACTAGGCCACAAAAAGAACCTCAGTAATTTCAAAAATATTGAAATCCTACCAACCAACTTCTCAGATCACCAAGGTATAAAACTAGAAATAAATATTAGAAAGAAATCAAAAAGGCTCACAAATACATGGAGACTTAACAACATTCTCCTAATTAATCAATGGGTTAACGACCAAATCAAAACAGAAATCAAAGAATATATGGAGACTAATGACAACAACAACACAAAGCCACAACTTCTGTGGGACGCAGCAAAGGCAGTTCTAAGAGGAAAGTATATTGCAATCCAGGGCCTATTTAAAGAAGGAAGAACATTCCCAAATGAATAGTCTAAGGACACAATTACTGAAATTGGAAAAAGAAGAACAAATGAGGCCCAAAGTCACCAGAAGGAGGGACATAATAAAGATTAGAGAAGAAATAAATAAAATTGAGAAGAATAAAACAATAGAAAAAATCAATAAAACCAAGAGCTGGTTCTTTGAAAAAATAAACAAAATAGATAAACCCCTAGCCAGACTCATTAAGAGAAAAAGAGAATCTACACACATAAACACAATCAGAAATGAGAAAGGAAAAATCACGACAGACCCCACAGAAATACAAAGAATCATAAGAGAATATTATGAGAATCTATATGCTAACAAGCTGGAAAACATAGAAGAAATGGACAACTTCTTAGAAAAATACAACCTTCCAAGACTGACCAAGCAAGAAACAGAAAAACTAAACAGACCAATCACCAGTGACGAAATCGAATTGGTAATCAAAAAACTACCCAAGAACAAAACCCCTGGGCCTGATGGATTCACCTCTGAATTCTACCAGACATATAGAGAAGAAATAACACCGATTCTCCTTAAAGTTTTCCAAAAAATAGAAGAGGAGGGAATACTTCCAAACTCATTCTATGAAGCCAGCATCACTCTAATACCAAAACCGGGCAAAGACCTCACCAAAAAAGAAAATGACAGACCAATATCCCTGATGAACGTAGATGCAAAAATACTCAACAAAATATTAGCATATCGAATTCAAAAATACATCAAGAGGATCATACACCATGATCAAGTGGGATTCATCCCAGGGATGCAAGGATGGTACAACATTCGAAAATCCATCAACATCATCCACCACATCAACAAAAAGAAGAACAAAAACCACATGATCATCTCCATAGATGCTGAAAAAGCATTTGACAAAATTCAGCATCCATTCCTGATTAAAACTCTCAACAAAATGGGTATAGACGGCAAGTACCTCAACATCATAAAGGCTATATATGACAAACCCACAGCTAACATCATACTTAACGGCGAGACGCTGAAAGCTTTTCATCTAAGATCTGGAACAAGACAAGGATGCCCACTCTCTCCACTGTTATTCAACATAGTACTGGAGGTCCTAGCCACAGCAATCAGACAAAACAAAGACATACAAGGCATCCAGATTGGTAAAGAAGAAGTCAAATTGTCACTATTTGCAGATGACATGATACTGTACATAAAAAACCCTAAAGATTCCATTCCAAAACTACTAGAACTAATATCTGAATTCAGCAAAGTTGCAGGATACAAAATTAACACACAGAAATCTGTTGCTTTCCTATACACTAATGATGAACTAACAGAAAGAGAAATCAGAAAAACAATTCCATTCACAATTGCATCAAAAAGAATAAAATACCTAGGAATAAACCTAACCAAGGAAGTGAAAGACCTGTACCTGGAAAACTACAAGACACTCCTAAGAGAAACAAAAGAGACACTAACAAATGGAAAAGCATCCCATGCTCTTGGCTAGGAAGAATCAATATTGTCAAAATGGCTATACTACCTAAAGCAATCTGCAGATTCAATGCAATCCCTATCAAACTACCAACAGCTTTCTTCAATGAACTGGAACAAATAATTCTAAAATTCATATGAACCACAAAAGACCCCGAATAGCCAACGCAATCCTGAGAAGGAGGAATAAAACAGGGGGAATTACACTCCCTGACTTCAAGCTCTACTACAAAGCCACAGTAATCAAGACAATTTGGTATTGGCATAAAAACAGACCCACAGACAGTGGAACAGAATAGAAAATCCAAACATTAACCCAAACATATACAGTCAATTAGTATTTGATAAAAGTGCCTTGGATATACAATGGGGAGATGAGAGCCTCTTCAGCAGCTGGTGT
>JAVSCE010003298.1:0-54588 GCA_032199065.1 Smutsia gigantea
ACCATGATCAAGTGCGATTCATCCCAGGGATGCAAGGATGGTACAACATTCGAAAATCATCAACATCATCCAAAACATCAATAAAAAGAAGAACAAAAACCACATGATCATCTCCATAGATGCTGAAAAGCATTTGACAAAATTCAACATCCATTCATGATTAAAACTCTCAACAAAATGGGTATAGAGGGCAAGTACCTCAACATCATAAAGGCCATATATGACAAACCCACACGTAACATCATACTTAATGGCGAGAAGCTGAAAGCTTTTCATCTAAGATGGGGAACAAGACAGGGATGCCCACTCTCTGCCCACTCTCTCCACTGTTATTCAACATAGTACTGGAGGTCCTAGCCACAGCAATCAGACAAAACAAAGACATACAAGGCATCCAGATTGGTAAAGAAGAAGTCAAATTGTCACTATTTGCAGATGACATGATACTGTACATAAAAAACCCTAAAGACTCCATTCCAAAACTACTAGAACTAATATCTGAATTCAGCAAAGTTGCAGGATACAAAATTAACACACAGAAATCTGTTGCTTTCCTATACACTAATGATGAACTAACAGAGAGAAATCAGAAAAACAATTCCATTCACAATTGCATCAAAAAGAATAAAATACCTAGGAATAAACCTAACGAAGGAAGTGAAAGACCTGTACTCTGAAAACTACAAGACACTCCTAAGAGAAATTAAAGAGGACACTAACAAATGGAAATGCATCCCATGCTCTTGGCTAGGAAGAATAAATATTGTCAAAATGGCTATACTACCTAAAGCAATCTACAGATTCAATGCAATCCCTATCAAACTACCAACAGCTTTCTTCAATGAACTGGAACAAATAATTCTAAAATTCATATGGAACTACAAAAGACCCCGAATAGCCAAATCAATCCTGAGAAGGAGGAATAAAACAGGGGAATTACACTCCCTGACTTCAAGCTCTACTACAAAGCCACAGTAATCAAGACAATTTGGTATTGGCACAAAAACAGACCCACAGACCAGTGGAACAGAATAGAAAATCCAAACATTAACCCAAACATATACAGTCAATTAATATTTGATAAAAGTGCCTTGGATATACAATGGGGAGATGACAGCCTCTTCAGCAGCTGGTGTTGGAAAAACTGGACAGCTACATGTAAGAGAATGAAACTGGACTACTGTCTAGCCCCATACACAAAGGTAAACTCAAGGTGGATCAAAGACTTGAATGTAAGTCATGAAACCATAAATCTCTTAGAAAAAAACATAGGCAAAAATCTCTTGGACATAAACATGAGCAACTTCTTCATGAACATATCTCCCCGGGCAAGAGAAACAAAGGCAAAAATGAACAAGTGGGACTATATCAAGCTGCAAAGCTTCTGTACAGCAAAGGACACCATCAGTAGAACAAAAAGACATCCTACAGTATGGGAGAATATATTCACAAAAAACGTATCTGATAAAGGGTTGACATCCAAAATATATAAAGAACTCATGCACCTTAACAAACAGAAAGCAAATAATCCAATTAAGAAATGGGCAGAAGACATGAATAGACACTTCTCCAAAGAAGAAATTCAGATGGCCAACAGGCACATGAAAAGATGCTCCACATCGCTAATAATCAGAGAAATGCAGATTAAAACCACAATGAGATATCACCTCACACCAGTGAGGATGGCCAACATCCAAAACACAAACAACAACAAATGTTGGCGAGGATGTGGAGAAAAGGGAACCCTCCTACACTGCTGGTGGGACTGCAAATTAGTTCAACCATTGTGGAAAGCAGTATGGAGGTTCCTCAAAAAACTCAAAATAGAAATACCATTTGACCCAGGAATTCCACTCCTAGGAATTTACCCTAAGAATGCAGCAGCCCAATTTGAAAGGACAGATGCACCCCTATGTTTATTGCAGCACTATTTACAATAGCCAAGAAATGGAAGCAACCTAAGTGTCCATCAGTAGATGAATGGATAAAGAAGATGTGGTACATATACACAATGGAATATTATTCAGCCATAAGAAGAAAACAAATCCTACCATTTGCAACAACATGGATGGAGCTAGAGGGTATTATGCTCAGTGAAATAAGCCAAGCCAAAAAAGACAAGTATCAAATGATTTCACTCATATGTGGAGTATAAGAACAAAGAAAAAAACTGAAGGAACAAAACAGCAGCAGACTCACAGAACCCAAGAACGAACTAATAGTTACCAAAGGGAAAGGGACTGGGGAAAATGGGCGGGAAGGGAGAGATAAGAGGGAAAAAGGGGCATTATGATTAGCAGATGTAATGTTGGGGGGGTATGGGGAGGGCAGTACAACTCAGAGAAGACAAGTAGTGATTCTATAGCATCTCGCTACGCTGATGGACAGTGACTGTAATGGGGTTGGTGGGGGCGACCTGATGAAGGGGTAGTTTAATAATCGTAATATTGCACATGTAATTGTGAATTAATGATAATAAAATAAATTATATTAAAAAAAAGAGGGGGGGAAGAGATAATAATGCCTGTTTTACAGGGTGTGACAAAGATTGAATGAGTTAAGTAATGTAAATAGTTTTACATTTTATAGTAAACAGGTTTGCTGTCTCACCAATTAACTATTTTTATTATATGTGTGAAATACAAAGAGAAAATATATAGTTTCATGACCTCTGAGGAGCTCACAGACTAACTGGGAAAAAAAGGGAGGATATCTAAGCAGAAAGATGTGAAATTTCTCCACATATCATGTTAATTTCCCTCATGGCCTGAATTTAGTTTCCTCTGTTAACATCTCTCCGCAGTGCTACCTGGGGCTGGGGGCTGGGGCTGGCGGGCAGGTGGGGTACTCAGTGGCCTGATAAGACAAACACAGCCTGGATTCCATGCTCCCCTTGGTTTTCTCTCCTTATCATCCAATATCCCCAACGGTTGCCCTTAGAGTTTAAGGTCTCCCTGACATCAAACAACAGTAAAATTTCACACTGTAGAAAATACATGGTAGGTGAAAGAACACAGGATTTTTAGGCAGTACGCCCAGGTTTCATTCTCATTTTTATCACCTACTATCTTTGTGACTTTATCCGTACAAAGGGATTACAATAGTATTTCTCCCTCACAGTATCGCTTTGCTTGGGGGGAGAAGGGAGTGAGGGCAAGTGAAATCAATATATTGTGGCTTAGAGAAAGGGAATCTGAAGATCTAGGTCTGATTCCTGATGCTAAGACTTACTGGCTGTATGTCTTAGGGAATCTCTGAATTCCATTTCCTTATAGTGAATGAGCTGTGATAGTAATAATTGAATCACAGAGTTGAAATATCAAATGAAATAATGGGCCTACAAGTGCTTTGTGAAAAGTAAAGTGGTATAGAAATATTACTTGCTGTTTACCATCTTGTAGTCACATAAAACTATTATAAGCCTGTAGCTGGAAAGTTCAATCTGTCATCTTGACAGTTATTAGTCTCACTCTCCCTTGTCAATAAACTGATTTAAGACAGTACATAGTTAAGCAGAAAAATGGGAGATGAGGGAATTAGAATAATTAGATTATCTCACTACAAAATAATAGCATTTACACCATCTTAGTTATGGAAGGGACTTTATGAGTTTCCTCTCCCAGCCTGATCCAGCCCAGTCTTCCTCCCAGTATGGGAATGCTCTAAATAACACCCAAGCTCTAGAGGTCAGTTTGAGTTGACAGAACAGATTTCACACTGAGTAGAAACGGCATTCTTTATTGCCTTAACTTTCAAAAAATCTCAAAACATGCAGGAAACAATTTTTACAATTCTTTAGGTTTTAAAATTCAAATTGATTTAAGCCTTTCACCTCTGATGACATTCATCAACCACTCCTTTTGGAAATATCACAGACTTAATATGGAGGTGATGTTTCCTACATTCAACTGAATATTCGCAGGTTGTTTTTGAACATTCACAATTACTTAAATGACCAAATTAACTGAGGGATGTGGAGTCATGTCCATTCACTTTGTAGGAGATCAAGCCAAACACTTAATCCATAGAAGAATAGATAGAGAACATTGTTTGATTGGGTTTTTCTCCCTAAAAAGCATCCTTCAATAGTCAAAATTTACCTCTTTGCAAGAATAACGTACTGTTCAATCACAAAATGAAACTTTGTATACACAGAATTAGGTGAGTAATTTTTTGAATGAGAGGATTAAAGTAAGAAAAATTTCCATTTCTTCTTATTTTAGAGGAATCAAGTTTAAGTATATCTAAATTTGCTTTATATTCTCTCATAAAGCCGATGTTTCTGAAAGAGTTCATTTGAACCACAACCAATCACACCCGGCTAGTTTTCCCTTTTGGAAACTGGGTGCCAGTCTCCTCAAATTGCTTGTAGTGATGGGGAACAGTAAAACCTGCAGCAAGCACATGCACGTCCTTGAGGAGGCAGGTCGGTTGTGAAATGTGTTTTCCTGGAATCTCTTCTAAACATCTTCCTTGATTTTCATCCATGTACTCATTTTCATATCCATACCCATCTTCTACTTTCCTTTCATTAATACCTTTTGCAATTAAATGATCAGTTAGGATTGAAATAACTGCACTATTCTTCCTCTTATCTGCAGTGATTACGTGGCTACAGCATCATTTTTCAAAGGCGAGTCTTATAATTATGTCCCTGGCAACTGTTTCTGAGTACAGAAAGTGTTTGATCATTGTCATACATTTTGTGTCAGGTTCAGAAGAGGATTCTGGAGCTCATTTCTTTATTCAAGAAATATTCACTGAGTACAGCTGGGTTTTTTTTTTATCAGTTTGCTCTATCCTTAGAAGAATTTAAGAAGAATCTAAAGATAAAGCAAACTGATAAAAAAACAAATCCCGCCTTCATGGTGCCATCGTGTGGCGAAGGTGACCCATCATCAAAATAAAGAAGTCAAGTGTGTGTATAGCACGCTAGATGGCAGAAGAGAGATAGGCAGGCGCAGATGGAAGATTACAATTTCAAATGAAGGGTTTGCAGAAGAAATCACCAGAAAGGCAATAGTAGAGGAAAAACCTACAGAAGTCAAAGCTGAAAGCCTGTAGCTCCCAAGGGGGGAAGACCATGCCATTTAGAGAGAATAGCCGGCACAGGTGTTGAGGATGGAGCACTCAAGACAGTTTTTGAGGAACACCTAGGAGGCCAATATAGCTAGAATAGCAAGAAAGGAGAGCAGCAGAGAGACCCCTGGAGGATTTTGAGGAAAGAAGCTACATGGCCCGACTGAGGCTGTGACACATTTACTCTGCTGTGTTGAGAACAGACAGTGTGAAGCACGGGTAGAGGCAGACCGACTAGTTAAGAAGCCAATTCAAGATCCAAATGAGAAATGATGATGGCTTGAACTGAGCTGATAGTGGTAAACATGGTAAAAATATAGTCATATTCTAGATTATTGTTTGAGGATAAAGCCAACAAGATTTGCTGATGGAGTGGACATGATGAGTGAGGAGAAGAAGACTGTCTACAATTCTTCTGCTGCATTATTTTTCAAAGTGTGGTCTAAGGTCTGCTGCACCACAATTGCCCAGGAAACATGCTGAAATACATTCCTAGTTCCTACCTGCAAACTTCTGAATCAGATTCTCTAGAGCAGAGGTTGGAAAACTTTTACTCTAAAGGGCTAGATAGCAAATATTTAGGCTTTGCATCAAACCACTCAATTCTGCTAATAGAGGCCAAAGCAGCCATAGACAATATGTAAATGTATGAGTGTGGCTGTATTTCAATAAAACTTTATATAGATATTGAAATTTGAATCTCATATAATTTTTACTGATCAGAAAACATTTTTTTTTTCTTTTAAGCCATTAAAGAAAAACCTCTTGGTTTGTGGACTATACTAAAATAAACAATGGGACAGATTCGACCCACTGCCAGAGTTGGCCAACCCTGCTCTAGAGAGCAGATGCCAAGAATATGTATTTTTAGTAATGCATTAACATTTTTATGCACAAGAATGTAGAGAATCACTAAGATAAGTTTAGACAGTGATGGTCATCCATTCCTTTTTGCTTTACTTTGTTCATGGTCACAATAAAGATGGGCTTCTTGAATGAAATAAGAACAAGAGTTGGTTTGGAATAATGGATAAAAGAAAGATTCTCACCCGCTAACAAGAAAGATTAGAAGAACGGGGAAAGGAAATTTAAAATGATAAGACTGAGAGTTATTCATGAGGAAAATTAGGAAATTGGGGAGAGGCTCAAAAGTTTATTATTTATAGGCAGACTCTATAGTTTTAAAAAATTCATTTACCGTGAAAAAGAATCAATCATTGATTTGAGCATGACTCCATAAAGGTCAAAGGCAGAGGTCACCATACAGATCCAGTTCTACACAACTTAAGATACTATCAATTGACTTAAGAAAAATATTTTTTTCATATAAAAGAATACTACCTATCATAAGTTGCACACCATGAACACAGTTCATCTCTACGTGTTGCAGCCCTGTGTTAGGTCTCAGTTGTTAAGGGTCTATACCATGGCATATCTTCTTTCCTTATTTTACAGTCTAATGCTTCAATTGCTCTTTCTTTCTAGTGTTACACTCAAACCATGAAATAATGTGAGGGAAACGAGAAAAAAATAACTTACCTAAACAGACTTGTTAATCATAATCATATTACTGAAATAAAGATCATTCTAGGCTTAAAATAATTGATTCTGTTTTTTTATCCAGAATTTCTACTTTATCTCTTCTTTGCTACCATGTTGTTGTCTTCTTTTTCTCAAGATGTAATTCACCAAAGTTTTATTTCTGAGACTGAGTCAAACAGTAGTTGATATTTTTTATTTCTGAGAAAATAATTTTTAAAAATAAACTCAAATGCAGTTTCAAGTCCTTGTAGATCTAAAACTATTAGCAAATAGCTTTTGGATTATTTAGAGAACTTATTGGTGAAAAAAAGGAGTAAGTTCATAAGCCTCTAACAAGCACTGTGGAAACTACAAGAAGATAATGAGATGAAAGAGGACAAAGAGAGTAAGACAAGACTTTGAACAGGCTGTCTCCATAACCTGTCCTGCTCTAACTCCTAACTCCTTAACGCTGAAAGATGTATTTTTTAAAATCTCTAATACAGTCCTTGGTAAACCAACAGGAGACACAGTTAATATTATGCCATAGCAATCAATATGCAGTAAGTGCCAAATAAAGGCTGTTGATAGAACTCCATAACAATGATAATATTGTTTCTGTGTCTACTCTGCACTAGTCTCACTACACCATTTCATGTGAGGCAGTTATTTTTATTCTTATTTTACAGATAAGGAAACAAAATCATGGAGAACCGTGGCATTCTTTGAATCACAGTTCAGTCTCGGGTCTGTTTGGTTACAAAGCCTGGAGTTACCTCTGTACCCCACCATCTCATAGAATGCTTCCCCAGTGGTTCAGGTTCCTGTCCAGCTACACAGGAGAGAATGGAGTGAAAAGGAAAAAAAAATGGAGTGAAAAGAAAAGTTGCTTTGCCTAAAGAACTGTTTTTCCTTTTCAATATGGTGTATGGTTTTGCTTTTATAATTAACATTCTGCTGATGAGGTCTCCCATTGGTGAAGGCTGACGAGTCAGATTTTCCATGAAGAGGAAGCACTGCAGGAAATAAATTAATCTCTAGGGAAGAAGAGGGCAAGGCTGTCAGTGCTCCTGCAACGGCCTAATAGGAAGTGATATTACAGAATTTTCCAAAGGGTGAAATGACTGCGGGTTCTCCTTCCAACATATTCTTAAACATTTAAACCTTCCAAGAAGAGGGAAATAGGTTGTTATGAAATGAAGGGCAATCTTGCAACATTTTCTTTAGGCTGTCAGTATTTCCAAACTAAGATAGTAGTCCCTCAAAACATAGGAATATTCTACTTGTGACGTTATTTTGTTTATGTTATGAAAAATTTGCATTCATGGTAAATGGAAAGATGAAAGATATACTACATTATTTTTTCTTACCAGTTTGAAATTATCCAATATTTTACATAATAGGTTTTCCAGTCTTTGGAGTAAAAGTAACTCTTGTGCTTAGAATTATGTGCTGCTTAGAATAACACTGAATTATTGAAGTGCTCCTTTATTAAAATTGACAAACAAGAATGTGTTTTATGACATCTCAAGTACCTACATCTCAATAGCACATATTTAATCATCAGTCCCGGTCTTTAATATAGAATACCAACCTTGTCTAATTCTTTAAAAAGTCCTGATAGAGACCTGCTCATGTTTTATTTTCCACTCTACAAGAAAAATCTGAAGTTCTGATCAAACATTAATGTTAAATTAAAGCTCCGTATAAAAACTTCTTTATTTTTCTACGGACCCATTCCTTATTTCTAGCTTCCACCTTGACCTTAGCAAAAAGCTTTTCCGTGAAACTTGTTTCCTCTCACCTGTTTAATTTACCACAATAAGTAGACTCCTAGATGGGGTGCATCACTCCTAACGAGACTCTTAATGATGAGCAACAGTTGCATTGTTCTATGATAGCAGAATAGGCCATAGAATCTCATGGTTTCAGAATTGACAGGGCATAAAGTTTCCCTGGTGCACCTCCTATTTTGGTGAGGAAAGTATGACTTAGAAAAATGAAATGGCTTGTGAAAGGCTGGGGTGGAGCTGGGACTAGATCTGAGAGTTCCTGGTTTTTTTGCTTTCTGGCTTTGGTTTCTCACTACTTGACAAGTCGAATTTATGGAGGGTGAGTCATGGCATGGATTTAGTCTAAAAATTAGAAGAACATAGATGAAGCTTCAAAAGAGGAAATCGACTGATTAGGAGAATATAAAATTTTCTCAGTAGAGAACATTTAGGTAGGGCAAACATAGGCATATTTTAAAAGGTTATCCTTTCTGGCAAAATTTTCAGTTTCTAGAGAGACACATTAAGAGGGGAAAAAAGACAGCACTCCCTGTTTAGCCAGTCAGATCACCAGAAGCAATCTCTGCAATTGAGTGATCTGCATAACTGGGTCCTCCCCACAACTAAATAATAATCCTCTGACACCTAATGACTTGGCCGCTGGCTAAAGGAAGCCCCCTTGCCCACCGTCTTGCCCTCTTCTCAGGCGCAGCTATATCCAATCACTGATGGATTCAGAAGCCATCAAGGCCTCGTCCTCTTGCCCCAATTCAGGACACCTCTGAAGAGCCACACCGGCTCCAGAGTTCCCTGTGGGATCGGCTAGGTCTTTGTGCTGGCTGTATCATAATTCAACTTCCCCTGGGGCCCAGACCTGCTTTTTCTCTTCTGTCTCAGGTGTTGTTCCTGGGAACACTTCCCAGTCAACTTTCCATGTGCAAGTTCCCCCAGGGAACTGCACATGAAACAAATAACCAAAAACAAACATTTGCACATCCTGTCATCTACTAAAAACAGCACTTAAACTGATGAAACAGAGAAGCCCTGCTCTTCCTGACCAGTATACTGCAGCTGAGGTAAGACGGGGATGCTATACATTAGGAAGGGTCAGGGCTTCCATGTGTCTGTATCACTGCAGTATTTCTTGGACTCACAAGAGTAATTCATCTCAAAGGAGATTTCTAATCGCCTCCCATGTGCATTGAATTCCCAGGGACCATGATATTCCCAAGAGCATACAATTCTCAAAGGAAAAAGTTCAGACAGAAACTTAGAGTTTGCAAGAGCCACATTAGGTGGTCATAGCCAGCACTTTGCAAAAGACACTGTCTGGAAGCAAAGTTTTCCATAGCAATCAATGCCTAAAGCTGCAGGACTTTATTAGAATAGCTATGATTTAATTGGAGTTTATTATGTGCTCTACCAGCTTTAACCTATTTTGTAATGTAGTTCTTCAACACAGCCTATGATGCAACACTATTATTAACCCAATTTTACAAATAAAGAGATAGAGACATTAAAAAATTGCTTGTGGTGCACAGCTAGTGAGCAGGAGAGCCAAGACTTAAACCTAGATGTCTGAGCTCAGACTCCAAAGGTTAACCACTTAATCATCCTGTTTTCAGAGAACTGTTTTCTTAGTAATTTATGGACAAAACAACAGGCAGACTTAATAGCAGTGCTCTTAAAATAAGGTATCGTCATTGCCAAGCAACCAGAGTGAGTCAAGACCCCCAGAGGTCATCCACAAGTCTGATGAAGCATTTTCATCAGTTTCTTGGTGAAGAGGAACTGAGACTGTCAGCACCAATTTTAAAATACAGTTTATTGTGGTCCTGGCTGCCATAGAGCGAACTCTCATTACATGGCGTTTCAGCCATTCAGAGAGAATCGCCTCGTTTGTTACATTTAATTTCAAAATAAAGGATTCCCTTCAGTATAATTATTAGATACATATTTGAAATGGTTCCACTTCAGCTGATTGAAAGACTAAGATCCAGGTGTCCAGAAGGAGTGAAACTAGAGAAGCAGCATCTCTGTCTTAGGTTTCTATTTCTGTTTTGTTTTTGTCTGTGATAGGCTACAGACTCTGAAATTGCTACTCTTACAAAGAGAATTTAGGAAATGACTGACATGTCTAAGCATTAAAAAGAGAAGAGCACTGAGAAGGGTATCATTTGCCAACTTGAACTCCAAGGTGGTTACTGAATGTTCAGGGATGAGCTATCCAATTCCAAATATGGTAAATGTTAAGTAATATTAAGAGATCCCATTCCTTTTTTAAAAATGGAGAAACATATACTAAATCACACATGATAAAAATGAACAGTTTGAAGAATTGTATTTTTGATTTACTTAACTTTTGTATTTGTATGTATGGAATTGTTGTACAACTCTAGTTCATAATGAACAGTGACTGTAATTTATTGTAATTATAAATGGGAAACCAAATGAAAATATTGCCCAGATAAATACCCTAAATAATTTATAAATAAATACATGTTGAAATTAACTTAACCTAAGTAAGGAGATTTCATTTTACTCTCTTGAATAAAGTTAGGAAGTCACATTCACTTAGAACCACTACTTTAATTCTAGGTTCCCCTTTCTCCTTAAACCATCAGTTACAAGTACTATGTTCAAAGCAGGTGCTTCCCTGGTCTGAACATACTCTGCACTATTCATTCAAGGTGCAAAGCTGGGGCTGCCACATACCATCAGGAGGATGCACATACAGGAGTAGATCAGATAACAAGTTTTCCTATGATTGAAACAAAAAATTTGATCTCAGGAATTGTGTTATCTGGTCTTTCTTAGGATCCATAATCTTAAGGGAAAAAAAACTTTCCAATGAATTAATAATGGCTTGGGACTCAATACGATGCAGCAATTTTCACTGCAGTAGTTGTTTCTTTTGTAGTCATGCTTGATAAGTATTTGAAATTTGGAGGACTTGCAATATGCATGGTTTTCAAAGCCCTTTACAGAATTTCATTTTTATCCCTTGGAGAGAGTCAGTGAAAAGGTAATAAGAAAAGCTCTATGGGATGTTTTTATAGGAGTGTCAGAAGCCAGTAAGCTAACTACATGAAAGAACCCAGATTGTACAGACAGAGTTTGAGCACAAACACTTCAGAGACTTTGTATCTAGTATTTTGACTTTTACCTGCCCTTGTAGGAAAAAAGAGTGCTAGCTACAAAATCAAACAAGGAAGGGAAAGGAACAAACCTTATGCTTAAGAATAATTACAGTTTCAATTTTCCTACAAATGAAATGGGAAGTTTCAAAGATAAAGTGTAATAGAAATTGAGCTGCTTTGGTGTTTCTAAAATATTGCCAAGGAAGACAATTCTCATTTCCCTTGCTAACTCATCCCAAATTTCCACAATACGGAAATCAGTCTGGGTATATGAATTGAATGCTACCAACTTCTCCACAAGCCCATTTGCTCTTGTTTTGCTTTCAGTAGAGTTGAAAAATGTCAGATCACCATCTCCATGAACAAAACTATCGTAACTCAGGTCTGCAATAGGTTCTGACACTTAAAATTTTTCTCAAGTTATTTTACTCTCTTTGTAAGCCATTAATCCTTCTTGTTCATTCTAGCAAAAATTTAAAAGTACTATTGTCATGATAATACAAGCAACCTTAAACTAAAACTTCCTTGGCCATGAAAACCATAAATGAGGAGAAAAACCTAATGAAAAATAATAAATAGATTTATTGTTATTTTGAGACTTAAATATTATGCTGCGCATCAAACTACATTTCAGTTAGATTTGCTGATCATGCAGTCCTTTGGACTAAGCCATATATTCCAAACAAAATAGTAAGAATATGTCTGTTGTGCTTTTTTTTTTAAGTTTATTTTGATATCATTAATCTACAATTAAATGAGTAATATTATGGTGATTACACTACCCCCTTCATCAGGTCCCCCACCCCAACCCCATTACAGTCACTGTCCATCAGCGTAGTGAGATGCCATAGAGTTGTTGTGCTTTTTTCATGTAGGCATTTAAAACCATCATCATATGGGTTAACCAACCTGTGGTTGCATGGGTGCCTGCTACTCCAGTTGCCCCACTCTTGGTTCTCTCTTTCTGTGGTGCAGCCAGCTCATTCGGACAGCCAACTGGTACTTCTGAATCCAGGCCAGCATGATCTGAGTGTGGTTTCTTGGATATGTCTACATGGAGGCTCTGAAATTACACAGGCCAGAGTGATTGATTTCACAAGTAAATTATTAGTCCAAAATAAACGCTTCCCAGATATACGACCAAGATAAATATTTACCATGTGACAAGCTACTTTCGTATATCTGAAACAGAGCATTCTATACATCAAAGTGAGTTACAAATTACATTTTTTCATCAATATATTTTGGTAATCTTAAGTATGGAATTTTTGAGGCAGTCTAAGTGACTAGAATAAGAGGTCATCTCAGACACAGAAAAATTATCTTCAAACACCAGTTGTGTTTATTACTTTCTTCTTGTGAGGCTCAGAAATTATTTTTCATTTAGAGCATGTTCACTGAGTTTTTATTCTATGGTTAAATAATCCAGCATTTTATTATATATTAAATAATTACATATTGTATAATGAGGTTTCATTTCAGTATTATCTGTACTCTTTCTATAAAACAAATCATAACATGCATTTTAACCCACCTTTTAATCAGCATTGTGCAAACTTGACAAAGCTCCTCTAGTCAATTTAAGAATAATAATTCATCATCCTAATGAAGTATTAAGATAGAACATCTATGGACCCCAAAACACCTCTCACACACAGGAGATGTCATAGTGTTTGATGTTACACAGACACACTGTATGCTTCAAAAGAATCAGCAGACAGGAGCGAAAACTAAAGGCTGAAGGAGGAAATTGAACTTTCAGCACTTTGCTTCATACCCAAATTCAGACTAGAAGTTTTTCAGTTTGAATGTGGTTATGGACTATTCAAAGATGCATACAGTCAAATTTAGCCAGTCAGTTTTAGTTATCCATTTTGATTCACTAAAGGATGGGATAATGAACAAGTTTCCTTAAGTTCCTCCTACAGACTGTACATAGCATTAAATTCATTAAAACCTTCATTAAAAGCTTGAATCAAAGTTTTTTTAAAGTTTGGAAAGGGCCATGAAGGAACTTAGGGTCCAGCAAGATTAAAGAATTTACCCAAATAAAACAGAATGAACGGTGTTGAGCCTCAGGGATACGTCTCCCAATCCTTAGCTCTTCGCATCAGTCTACGATCCATTTGTTTATTTATTCATACAGTGTGGTGGACTAGTTGCACTGATGACCCCAGTCATTCACCCCTCTCTGCGGCCATGTCCTTTCTGTATGACTGTGCACTGCCCTCCTACTGACTTTTGACCTGCCCATGTTTCTTCTTTGAGACCAACAGGCTTTGGCATGTGAAACACAAACCGGCACTTGAAAGATGCTTGAGCAATTGGTCTTGCTCGCTCTTGTCCTCACTATGCCATGAGGACATGCCTAAACTAGCAATGCTGGAGTTTGAACAGGACAGAGAACAGAGTCCAGTTACTCCAGTCACCCAAGCTGAGACTACCAACAGCCAGTGGAACTCCAGATATTTGTATGAATCCAGCCTAGATCACCTGAAATTAAGTAAGGCGAGCTGAATCCCAGAGCCTCAGGTTTTGTGCTGTATGCCATTAAGTTTTTCTGTGAGTATGCAGCATTGTGTGGCAATAGGTAGGTGGTATATTCAACAGCCATTTATCTATAGTAACCCAGATACTGGGAATAGTGTGAGAATACAAACATAAATATGGTATAGCCTTTTCAATAACATTGTTCAAACAAAATTTCTTAAATCGTTTAAGCAGGGAATTTAAATATAGTGTGGTAAGTCATTTGCCGATAATTCTCAAATTCCTCCTTTGATGGCAAAAGATGGCATCCTGGTGAACCTGCCAGGGACAACTCTGAAGATCAGATTTGAGTGTTGGTATTAAACAAAACTACACCACTGGATTTATTTACATTTGACTCATTTACTGCCTACAAAAATGTAAGTCCATCACTCAGCATGAATTTTTAAATTAGTTTTTAGGCCTGTATTAACATATAGCTTTGGAAAGAGGTAGATTCAACCAGCATCTAAATACTCTCCTGATTTTGAAATTAGTTACCTTTGGAAAATGTACTGTGATTTCGAATTACTAGATGAGTATTAGATCATAGTTTCTCAATACTGAGTCATAAACGAGACTCAAGTAGGAATGTAGCTTCTTGCTTACTCACACCACATTCAATTGATAATATTAAAATATTGAGGGGAAAAATGTAAGAAAAATCCATGAAATTCTCAGATATTAAAGAAGAAATGCAGAATTTAAATAAAACCCTTAAACTTGAAACTTCTAACACAAAAGGGCTGAGAAAAGAAAATGGCCGCCTAATCACAATGGGTGAAGTATTGCAAAGGCCCAGTGCTTCCTCATGCAAACATCCAGCAGATGGGCCATTTTATAAACATATTAAGAACCTCACTTTTCTACAGGCACTCCTCACATTGGGGTCGCCTCTAGTGAAGCCCTGTCAAGTTTCCCAACCTCTCCTTTGCCTTGTTTATTACAGCCAGGCTCCTGTTTCCTGGTCTTAGCATAAAGGGAGGTAGATGTCTCCTAAGCTACTGACGCAGCCACATTCTCTCATCCTGGTTTAATTATTGCCTCCCACCAGCTCCCTGGGTCCCAAACCTTCCACAGTGACAATAAAATTCCCACAATGCTCCGTTCTTCACTGCCCAATTGCCTTCCATGAAGCACCAATCCCTCTCTCTTTCCTTCTGTCTCTCTTTCTCTCTTCCTTCCTGTCTCTCAAATTCTTCTGCTATGCCTCCAGAATGTTGCTCCATGATTTGCAAATAGCACCACATACTCAACTTCCCTTCAAAACATTGTCTCTGCCTTCCTCTTCTGACTAAAATTCCATCCTCCATTGAGGACAGTAGTGAAAATGGCTGCTCGTTCCTCCACCCCCTAGACACCTTCAGGTTGGTGTCACTCTTGCTCATGGTGCTGTCCAATTGCTTCCTTGCCTCTTTGCAGAAAAACCCTGCTGCTTTGATATTCCTGCCATCTAGCCATGCACCATCTCTCTTCTGGTTGGTATCATCTAACTAGTAATCTCTAGTCACAATTCATCCACCATAAAAAGACTAGATTATTGTTTTTCTTTCTAGTCTCAGGATCCTGGATGGTGTTCACAACATCTACACAAACATCCCATTCAACACCATGACTGGATCTCCTTTTTATGAATGAACTTTTCACTTCTCTATCTTAGCCTTTCCCTTCCAGTCATAGCCTTTCACACCCTAAAACCTATCACAACCTGAACCTTTCCCACCTC
This sequence comes from Smutsia gigantea, assembly GCA_032199065.1. NCBI lineage: Eukaryota > Metazoa > Chordata > Mammalia > Pholidota > Manidae > Smutsia > Smutsia gigantea. Next base: position 15,768 of record JAVSCE010003298.1, read on the forward strand.
CAAAATCGGTAAGTGTCTTCCTCTCTCATCTAATCTCTTGTCTTCAAGTTTACTGTCTCCACTCCAGCCGAGCTCCCCATCCAAGCCTGCTTTTCCCACCAGGACTTCTCTTGGACCTCATTGGAAAGCTGAGTTCCACTTCCACTTCTACTTTCTCTATTCTCCAGTCCTAGCATCCATTCCAGTTCAAGAACTTCAGTCTGTCTTGTAACCTGTCCAACCTGATCTTGTTTTACCCTTCAGCAGCATCTGACATGTCTAGTCCCTCCCTTTCCTTGGTTTCTGGTGTCCTTTCTACCACCTTGACCACTCATTCTTAGTCGCCTTTGCTGGCTCAACCTCTTTTACCTAACATTGACTGTTAAGAGTTTCTCAAGGTTTTGTTATTGACCCAGTTTTCTTTTTACCATCCTTAGTTAATTCCAACAATCGCATGGCTTGATTTACAGTGCCAGGCATGAGGGAGATTTATGAAATGAGATAAGACAAGGGCTCGCATGCCATGGTAAACACTCTGGACTCCAATTCTCACGTCCTTCATCTCTACAGTCCCACCACTCGTCCCTCCTGTCCTGAGGCTTGGCTATTCCATCTTCATGGAACATTCTTCACAAACCAGTCTTCCTTAATTTTATGAAGTCTTGGGTTTCTGCGTGTTTTCCCTCACCATGTAGATGTTAGCCAGCACCTTTGTTTCCTAGTCTTTGAGCACCTTGTACTTCTACCGCAACACATTTTTCACAAATAAAATTAAATAATACCTGGTTTAGTGTTTGATGTCTATCTCTCTGGTTAAAATATAAGCCTGCTGAGAATAAGGACTATGTGTGTTCTATTCTCAGTCCTTATCTCAGTTTTCTAAATATAGTAGTTATTAAATAACTGCATATTAAATGACTGGGGAAATGCAGGAATAGAAGATAGATTTAATTTGTATGACTTTTTCTTTGGCTAGCTTATCAATGGCTACTACATGTCACATGTTCACATGTTAGGAATTATACCCAGTCACTCCTAACAATAATGCTTATTACATAATGGAAAGGAACACAGATTTTTAACTCGCTTTATATCCATAAAAAAAACACGTATTTCAAATCCTGTGTTTTTAAATAAACCCACTGCTGCAATCATTGCAAACATCGTAGTTATATATTATCTCATATATTTCTCTGGATCAAGTTAGACTGGCCACTATCAATAGAAATGATAAATCTAAGAATGGTTATATTGCGGAAAGTGAGAACTTGAGAACTGAGTGGATATTCACAGTGGGCCTATATTCCCAAGGCACAAGACTGTGGCCTGACAATACTGGAAGGAATAAAACTCTCTGTCAGGCACTTCTTCCATGATGTCAGGCCTTCAACTTCAAGATCAGGTCCAGAAGAAAATGAGAAAAGTAAAATGTGGGCAAAGAATAGAGAGGTACACAGGTCAATGTGAACGAGCATGCACTGGGCCCTGTGACCACTCTACAGTTGTAGCTCAAAAATAAAACCTGTTTATTTTGTATAAATTTCATTTAACTTATTAGAAATGAGTCATTATGATCCTGTCTGCTAATATAAAACAACTATTAAATTATTTTTCATGTTATTCTTGGCTTCTGTCCTTATGCTGCTTTTCGTGTCCCTACTGAATGATCCAATTACGAGGTACTGAATATTTTTCTCATGAACAAAGAAAGGAACAAATAAGCATTACCAAAGAGTTAACCTAGATGTCCATTAAAAAACAATTGACAGATTTCTTCGAATCCACCTTTCATCTTATACCTAAGGTCATATTGTTGGGAAAAATCATCCTTTTCCAAGCAATTCATTGAGATTCCCAGTTCATACTTATATTAACATGTCCCTCCTCCCTAAGAGCAAATAAGGCTTGCTTCTCCTTAGAAAGCCACACAGGGCCTGTCTTGGCCCAGGAACTAAATATCATTAACAATTAAAATGACATGAAGTATCCCAAATAATGTACTTTACTTTTCACTTTGTAAACAATCAATCATTCTCTAATGGACTAAAAAAAAAGCAACATCCTTCTCTGCTTATATAAACAACTACTCCTTTCCTCTGCCTGTACTTCTTTGAAAAAGTGAATTCAAGGGGTACTTGGGAAGAAATTTCTCATTAACTAACTCCCTTCCTCAAAAATTAATGCAGAATTAAATTCTACTTAAAACAAGAATAACAGTAACAGAAATTCAGAGACTATATATTAAAATAAGGAAATGAGGATCAAAATCCAATCCGAAGAAGTACTGGCTTGCTACACACATTCAAATTATCATTCCAGGAGAACATATAATCCTCTGTGTAATTTGTCTTGTACATGTTTGTTTGTGTGTGTGTGTTTCCTCTTTTGTTATATGGTTGTATTACCATAAATACTTTAGATTGTCAAATGGCTTTAAAAACTAATGCATTCCTCATTGTGCATTATAAAGAGGCAATTAAGTGGAGGCAAATATTTAAACTGAGGAAAATTTTTAAACAAGCATAAACATTATCTGAAAAATAATCTGACATTATCTTAACTCATACAAACAGTCCTCTTTCAGAAAATGATCTGCAGTTTCATACAATATTCATCTATGCTAGTAAACTGCCTTTTCTGTGCAGAATATGTTCTTTATGCCAATTGAAAGAGAATGCTTTTGAGCTTGTTGCACCCAATCCCAAAGACAAGCTGTCTTTGACACCCTTCCTGTCCCTTATCGCCTGAGGTTGTTTGCAGGGGGTCTGCCTGGCTTACTACGTTTGACACATCTCATTTCCTCAGTCCATCAGAAGCCTATTTTCACCTCTCCTATTTCTCCCCGAGCTTCAAGCGATGGTCTTCCCAGGTGAGAGTCGTTGCTGGCAAACCATACCCTTCTCAGCCAGGGCTCTTCTCTCGCAACCAGCACACTTTCTTCTCCAAATGGGACTAGGCTGGCTGAGCTCTGAGCTGGGCGGGCTGACTGGGGACCTCAGCAGCAGTCACAAGGGTACGCATGTGGCTTATACTCAGACCATCTTGAGCCCATTTGTAGTTAACAGGGGGCAGATCCTTCTCTCCCCAGCCTGCCCCCCAAACCACCAGAAGTTTAATTGTTTAATAAGAGTTGGGGTTTTCAATGTGCCTGGCCCTTCCCACTGGGTAGAAGAGGATCTGTATCTGCCTCCCTATCAGTTGTCCTGATAAGAGATGACAGCCTTCCATCTCAGCCCTTCAAGGATTTCCTCTTCCTGCTAGAATTCCTGGCACCAGACCCAAGAAAAACCATCCCTGCTGGAATTATGATTCGAGGTCTTATCATGCGTCATATATCAAAAATCATACCACATTCTCTGGGTCTTATCTTCAAACTACTTTAAACCTTCACTTTCAAAGACACATCTCCAGAACACATTATATATTAAAGGAGTATACTGTAAGTACTCATAGATTTCAGTTGCATCTTCCCCTGTTTTTCCTGCTGAAAACTGGGAACTAGCCAATTTGACATCTAGAAGTCCTACCATCCCAATTTAATGTTGATTGGACCACCCTCTAGGGGGAAATTAAATCCTAGCTTATGGATGCAAGAAGAACTTAGTATAATGAAACACACACAATATAATTGAAGCAAGTTTAAGAATTTTCCTCCAGAGTACTCAGGATGGAAAACCTCTTCACATCCTTCGGTGAAGCTCACTTAAGTCTACTTCTTGCTACTCTAATCCTCTGTGAATATAGCGAAAAATGAAACGTATACTTGAGGCAACACTTAACCAACATATCTTTATTTTAAGGTCAGAAGGGACAGCTAATCTGTACCTTTGTTATTCTTAAGGAGATAAATGAGAAGTCCACAAGCCTTCAAAAATGTTAGCCCAGTCACTCCAGATAATGGACAAGCATGCAGAAAGGCCTGCTGTTTTAGGATTGCTGTGCCATGGGCATCCCTTATAAAATACCAAAGTCAGCTTATTTATTTCTATGCAAGGACCCATTACAGTGTTCATATGAATAAATTACCTTCTTTCTTTATTTTACCTTCCTGCAAAGTTTAAAATTATTAAATCATATGTCATTGTTATAACTTTCAAAGCTCCTATTTTAATTTGAAAATCATAACTCTTGGACTCTTGAGGGTAATCTCTAGTCATAGGGCAGGAAAATTAATCTTAGTTTTAATTATAGAAATAGAAATTACTATAGAATAAACTCTGTGACACATTTTTGTTTAGATTAGTTTTTGGTGAAATTAGTTTTTAATCACTGGACATATGAACAGCATCTGAAAATGGTCCAGCAGAGCAACACTGGCTGCAGATGGCAGATGGGAATCGCAAAGCACCCGGTAATAGTTACGTATCTAGGCAAAGTATTCTAAATTCATTTCTTCACAATTACATTTGGAATCATTTCAACCTTTTGGATATATTAAAATAGAGCCTTTAACATGAATCTTTGGAAGGTATCTTCCTAGCAACCTGATTTCATATCTTAGTGTATTATTTGAACTAGAAACAATTGTGATGAGTATGATTCATCTCACTATTTCTTCAAGTATCCTAACACTTGACTAAAAATATTTTCACCAGTAACATTCTAATCATCAGTCATAAATCCCATTGTCTTTTCTCAGATCTCATGGTTCTGAGCTTCTTGCTGCACATTAAGTCTATTAACTACCTCATCATTTTTTAAAAAATGTGTTCCCTTCCATCTCCTACATAATCCTGCACTCTCATCTTCTATCTCTTGGGTTCTCATTCACTCATCCCTTTTGTTCATCTCAATTTTTCTTTCCAGCTTCTAAATCAAGTGATCTGCTTGTTCTTAACGATAAAAATTGTAGATGTAAAGCATAAATGTGATACATGTATATATGCATAAAATTATATAGATGTACTCTACTAACATATCTGTAGGTATGTACATTTACTCTACAATATTTACTATAAAACAAACTCAAAGTAGAAACTTTAACATAATAAAGCTGAAGTAAAAATACTTTAAATACAATTTTATTTCATCTATTAGTAATATTGAGAAAAATGGTTGAATAGTTTTCATTATTTTTTAAATCTTGATTTAACATTTTATGATACAGTAATTCAGTTGTTCACTTCATAATTCAGTTGATTTACATACTGAGTTTTAATGGCTTTCACCACTAAAAATGATGTTTCACAAAGATACATGGATCCAAATGGAAAAACTACATTGTTAATTGCTCTAAGTGATGATATACATTTTTCAACATCTACTAATTTTGCATAGATGGTAAATTCCTATCTTCCTTGGTGTCAAACTGTTTTTAAAAACATACAGATTTGAGCTGGTAGTTAATTAATTAATATTTTAATATTGGGTTTAAAATCCACTGAAATTCTTTGGGAGATTTCATAAATGGTTAGAAAATTTTTTCCCAAGATTTAAAAGTTTGCTAGATGAGAGGTTTTATAGATTGCATTAAATATATTGCATTGTTTTCAGCAATGAAAACACATAACATCAGAAACATTTTAGAACAATCCATTTTCAAAATGTTCTATATAAAATGATTCTTTCGTTAAAGCTATTTTTGCTTCTTTTAATTGAAGGACTAGTTTGTGCGTGCGTGTGTGTGTGTGTGTGTGTGTGTGTGTGTGTGTTCCTCTCGGCACCAGATTACTGACAAGCAATTACCATGGATTGTGTAGACAAATTAGAACACTCTCTTTTTTGTAAAATAAATCTTCATACACCTTTAATTTTGGAATAAATGATTTATCATAAGACAATCAGCAAGTTTTCATATGGTATAAAAGAGTGCCACAATCATTCCCCATCTTACAAAGTGTCATGAAGATCCTACAGTATTTTATATTTTTGTTTCTCTAAATCAGCCTTTTCAAAACATCCTGCAGAACTTTGTAAACTGCCTACAATTTCTTTGCTGTGGTAATTTGCCTATTATGACACTGGGAATACATTTCCTATGTGGATTCATGCCTCTAATCTTCCTTTTGGACCACTTTAAAAATGTCTAGACAATGCAGCTGCTCTGTCACTGATGTACTTACCTTAGTTCATCCACAAGCAATGCTTTCACTAAAGAAGTCATTAAAGGGATAGAATAATGGCTTCTCCAATGCATGTAAAAAAAAGTACTTCACAGGTTTCATTACTGAAGCACAATCTAGCGACTATAATAAACATACATGTGAGAAAATAATTGAACTCTCATTCAATCTTATAGAAAATCTCCCTCACTGAGTCATTTATTCATACAAATAATAACTGAAAGCATCAAATGATGGCCAAGATGGTGGCATAAGAGGTGAGACAGAGAACTCCACTGAAAACCACAAATACTACGAAAATATAGTTAATTAATACAACTAACCCTAAAACAGCAACAGGAAAGAAGGCTGCACCAGACTGCATACAAATCTCATGAATAGAGCAGAACTCATGAAACAGGGCAACGTATGAAAGCCTTGATGCGGTGGGACCCAAGTCCTTCCCCCACCCCAGCTCACTGGCGGGAGGAAGAGAAACGGAGTGGGGAGGGGATGGAAGCCTGGGACTGCTGAACACCCATCCCTGGAGATCTGCTTTGGGAGCAGAAACCTACTCTGTGTGGTGCTCTGGAGGTTGGGGAACTGGATGTAGGGGAGCTGGGACAGTCCGAGTGCCTGAGAAACTGATATTCTGGCCATTTGTGTAGGATGGGATCCACATCTGTGGCAGGGGAAAGGCAGGTGGTTTGAGAGGCTTCCTAGCAGCAAGAGGGCTGCTGAGGGGGCGGGGTTTGCACAGAGCTTGCTGCACAGGAGAAGGGGGAGCTAGACAAGGTTGTATGGGTGCGCTCTGTCTGGCAGGTTGGGAACTTTGAGGAGCTTCAGGCACTCCATAACCCTGGCTGGCTGCTCAGCTCCAATCCCCCCAGTGCGACACGCAGCCTGCCGAGCCTTCCTCCTGGCCTGACAACACTGGCTCGCAAACCGGCAGTTACTGCTTGGATGTCAGGACAGCCAGAGGGAGGCCCCACCAACATCAGCTAGAGATGCTGAGCACAGAGGCTTACACCAGTGAGCTCGGCTCACTGGCTCTGATACTGGAGACAGGCACCACACACGGGAATCAGGAAACAGATCTTTCCTCCCCCCAGGTACCAGCTCTGCCCCCCAACAACCCCCAACCTCACTCTAGGGGCTGAGCAGCTCCAGAGACTGGAGTTTCTGGGCACTACAGGGCACCACATAGAAATATGAAACATCAAAAGAACTGGGTTCAGACCCAAATCTCACAAACCCCAGAAAAAGGGCCAAATGAAACTGAACTCACCAATCTTCCTGAAAGAGAGTTCAAAATAAAAATTATAAACATGCTTATGGAGGTACAGAAAAATATTCAAGAACACAGGAATGAATTTGAAATGGAAATTCAATCATTAAGAAATTCCATATCTGAAATGAAACATACAATGGAGGGATTTAAGGGCAGATTACATGTAGTAGAAGAGAAGGTAAATGGAATAGAAATTAGAGAAGAAGAATACAGGACTCTGAGGTACAAAGAGAAAAAAGAATCCCTAAGAATGAAAGAATATTGAGAGAATTGTGTGACCAATCCAAACAGAACAATATTTGCATTATAGGGGTACAAGAAGAAGAAGAGTGAGAAAAAGGGATAGAAAGGGTCATTGAGGAGGTAATTGCTGAAAACTTCCCCAATCTAGGGAAGGAGATAGTCTCTCTAACCACGAAGGTGCAAAGATCTCCCAGCACAAGGGACCCAAGGAAGACAACATCAAGACATATAATAATTAAAATGGCAAAGATCAAGGATAAAGACAGACTTTTAAAATCAGCTAGAGAGAGAAATAAGATCACGTACAAAGGAAAACCCATCAGGCTATCATCATATTTCTCAACAGGAACCTTATAGGCCAGAAGGGAGTGGCATGATATATTTAATGCAATGAAGCAGAAGGGCCTCAGACCAAGAATACTCTACCCAGCAAGGTTATCATTTAAATTTGAAGGAGGGATTAAACAGTTTTCAGATAAGCAAAAGCTGAGACAATTTACCTCCCACAAACCACCTCTACAATGCATTTTGGAGGGACTCCTATAGATAGAAGTATTCATAAGGAAATAGATGTCACCCAAGGGATGGACAAAGAGTACAGAATATGATTCATAACATACAAAGAATGGAGGAAGAAGAAAAATAAAAAGAGGGAAAAAAAGAAGGAACCTTTTGGTTGTGTTTGTAATAGCATAGGAAGTGAGTTAAATTTGACTGTTAGATAGTAAGGGAATTACCCTTGAACCTTGGGTAACCACAAATCTCAAGCCTGCAATGGCAATAAGTACATACCTATCAATAATCACCCTAAATGCAAATGGTCTGAAGGCACCAATGAAAAGACATAGAGTTACTGAATGGATAAAAAACAAGAGCCACCTATATGCTGTCTACAAGAGACTCACTTAAAACCCAAAGACATACAGAGAATGAAAGTAAAGGGATGGAAAAAGACATTTCATGCAACTAATAGGGAGAAAAAAGCAGGAGTTGCAGTACTTGTATCAGACAAAATAGACTTCAAAACAAAGAAAGTAACAAGAGACAAAGAAGGACATTACATAATGATAAAAGGGTCAGTCCAACAAGAGTATATAACTATTATAAATATCTATGCACCCAATACAGGATCACATACATAAGGGAAACAAATACTAACAGAATTAAAGGGGTAAATAGAATGCAGTGCATTCATTTTTGGAGACTTCAACACACCACTCACTCCAAAGGACAGATCAACTAGACAGAAAATAAATAAGGAGACAGAGGCACTCAGCAATGTATTAGAACAGATGGACCTAACAGACATCTACAGAACACTCCATCCAAAAGCAGCAGGATACAATTCATCTCAAGTGCACATGGAACATTTTCAAGAATAGATCATATACTAGGCCACAAAAAGAACCCCAGTAAATTAAAAAAGATTGAAATTGTACCAACCTGTTTCTCAGATCACAAAGGTATGAAACTAGAAATAAATTACACAAAGAAAACAAAAAAACCCACAAACACATGGAGGATTAATAACATGCTCCTAAATAATCAACGGATCAATGATCAAATAAAAACAGAAATCAAGCAATATATGGAGAGAAATGAAAAAAATAATTCAACACCCCAAAATCTCTGGGACACAGCAAAGACCATGCTAAGAGGGAAATGTATTGCAATACAGGCTTACCTCAAGAAAGAAGATCAATCCCAAATGAACAGTCTAAGCTCACAATTAATGAAACTAGAAAAGGAAGAACAAATGAGGTCCAAAGTCAGTAGAAGGAGGGACATAACTAAGATTAAAGCAGAAATAAATAAAATTGTGAAAAATAAAACGAAAGAATCAATAAAAGCAGGGGCTAGTTCTTTGAAAACATAAACAAAATAGATAAACCCCTAGCCGAATTTATCAAGAAAAAAGAGAATCTACACACATAAACAGAATCAGAAATGAGAAAGGAAAAATCACTATGGACACCACAGAAATAGAAAGAATTGTGAGAGAATACTATTAAAAATTATATGCTAACAAACTGGATAGCCTAGAAGAAATGGACAGCTTTCTAGAAAAATACAACCCTCCAAGACTGACTCAGGAAGAAACAGAAAATCTGAATAGACCAATTACCAGTAAAGAAATTGAATTGATAATCAAAAAACTACCTAAGAACAAAACCACTGGACCAGATGGCTTCACTGCTGAATTTTGTCAAATATTTAGTGAAAACGTAATACCCATCCTCCTTAAAGTTCTCCAAAAATAGAAGAGGACAGAATACTCCCAAACTCATTCTATGAGGCCAACATAACTCTAATACCAAAACCAGGCAAAGACAGCACAAAAAAAGAAAATTATACACCACTATCCCTGATGAATATAGAGGCAAAAATCCTCAACAAAATATTCCAAACTGAATTCAAAAATACATCAAAAAGATCATGCATCATGATCAAGTGGGATTCATCCCAGAGATACAAGGATGGTACAACATTCGAAAATCCATCAACATCATCCACTACATCAACAAAAAAGAAGGCAAACAACCACATAATCATCACCATAGATGTTGAAAAAGCATTTGACAAAATTCAACATCCATTCATGATAAAAACTCTCAACAAAACGGGTATAGAGGGCAAGTACCTCAACATAATAAAGGCCATAAATCACAAACCCACAGCCAACATTATACTTTACAGCGAGAAGATGAAAGCTTTTCCTTTAAGATCGGGAACAAGAAAAGGATGCCCACTCTCCCCACTTTTATTCAACACAGTACTGGAGGTCCTAGCCACGGCAATCAGACAATACAAAGAAATAAAAGGCATCCAGATTGGCAAGGAAGAAGTTAAACTGTCCCTGTTTGCAGATGACAGGATATTGTACATAAAAAAACCTAAAGAATACACTCCAAAAGTACTAGATGTAATATCTAAATTCAGCAAAGTTGCGGGATACAAAATTAATACACAGAAATCTGTTGCATTCCTATACACTAAAGATGAACTAACAGACAGAGAAACCAAGAAGGCAATTCCATTCACAAGCCCATCAAAAAGAATAAAATACCTAGAAATAAACCTAACCAAGGAAATGAAAGACTTATACTCTGAAAACTACAAGACACTCATGAGAGAAATTAAAGAAGATACAAATAAATGGAAACACATCCCATGCTCATGATAGGAAGAATTAATATTGTTAAAATGGCCATCCTGCCTAAAGCAATCTATAGATTCAATGCAATTGCTATCAAAATACCAATAGCATTCTTCAATGAACTAGAGAAAATAGTTCTAAAATTCATATGGAACTACAAAAGACCCCGAAAAGCCAAAGCAATTCTGAGAAGGAAGAATAAAGCAGGGGAGTTACGCTCCCTGACTCAAGTACTACTACACAGTAATCAAGATAATTTGGTACTGGCACAAGGACAGACTGATAGACCAACGAAACAGACTAGAGAGCCCAGATATAAACCCAAACATATATGGTCAATTAGTATACAATAAAGAAGCCATGGATATACAATGGGGAAATGACAGCCTCTTCAACAGCTGGTGTTGGCAAAACTGGACAGCTACATGTAAGAGAATGAAACTGGATTACTGTCTAACCCTATACACAAAAGTAAACTCAAGGTGGATCAAAGACCTGAATGTAAGTCATGAAACCATAAAACTCTTAGAAGAAAACATAGGCAAAAATCTCTTGGACATAAACATGAGCAACTTCTTCATGAACATATCTCCCCGGGCAAGGGAAACAAAAGCAAAACTGAACAAGTGGGACTATATCAAACTAAAAATCTTCTGTATGCCAAAGGACACCATCAGTAGAACAAAAAGGCGTCCTACAGTATGGGAGAATATATTCATAAATGACGTATCTGATTAGGGGTTGACATCCAAAATGTATAAAGAGCTCATGCACCTCAACAAACAAAAAGCAAATAAGCCAATTAAAAAATTGGCAGAGGAGCTCAACAGACACTTCTCCAAAGAAGAAATTCAGATGGCCAACAGGCACATGAAAAGAGGGCCCACATCGCTTATCATCAGAGATATGCAAATTAAAACCACAATGAGTTATCACCTCACACCAGTTAGGATGGCTAACATCCAAAACACAAACAACAACAAATATTGGTGAGGATGTGGAGAAAGGGGAACCGTCCTACACTGCTGGTGTGAAAGTAAATTAGTTCAACCATTGTGGAAAGCAGTATGGAGGTTCCTCTAAAAGCTAAAAATAGAAATACCATTTGATCCAGGAATCCCACTCCTAGGAATTTACCCTAAGAATGCAGGAGCCCAGTTTCAAAAAGACATATGCACCCCTATGTTTATCGCAGCACTATTTACAATTTCCAAGAAATAGAAACCACCTAAATGTCCATCAGTAGATGAATGGATAAAGAAGATGTGGTACATATACACAATGGAATATTATTCAGCCATAAGAAAAAATCAAATCCTTTCATTTTCAACAATGTAGATGGAGCTAGAGGGCAGTGAAATAAGCCAGGTGGAAAAAGACAAGTATCAAACGAGTTCACTCATCTGTGCAGTATAAGAACAAAGAAAAAAACTGAAGGAACAAAATGGCAGGAGACTCACGGAACCCAAGAATGGACTAACAGTTACCAAAGGGAAAGGGACTGGGGAGGATGGGCGGGAAGGGAGGGATAAGGGGAATAAGGGGCATTACGATTAGCATGTATAGTGTAGGCGGGGGGATATGGGGGAAGCCATATAACTCAGAGAAGACAAGTAGTGATCTACAGCATCCTACTACGCTGATGGACAGTGAGTGTAATGGGGTATGTGATGGGGACTTGATAATGGGGGGAGTCTAGTAACCATAATGTTGTTCATTTAATTGTACATTAATGATAACAAAATTAAAAAAGTAGTAATTAAAAATCAAAATATCACGAAAATAATAATAATAATAATAACTAACATTTATTTTGTGCCTATGGAGTGTCAGGCACTCATCTACACCTAGTCCATGTATTAACATATTGAATTCATCAGTATGTTTTCCTAAGCATCTTTCAGAAGTTTTTTTCAGAAAAATAAGTGGTTTTCATTCACCACATTTCTTCTTTGTATGTTTTTAGTCATATCTAGGAAGAACCAGTGTATGTATTCCGTAATATGTAGTTTTTTCCTTTACTGTTGTTTGAAAAAATTTAAGAGTTAACATTAATTTTGGTGAATTTTAAAAATAATGAAGTACTGGGTCGAGTATAATATAAACAGCAATTGTCTTCATGTTCTTATTGCTTAGTTTTAAAGCATATTGTTAATCATGATCGCTTCATTTTCTCAGTTGCTAATATCACATAAATAGTATAAACTAAGGTGAAATTCACTGTCACTGAGAGTATAAATCTTCATTTCAGTCTTCTTGATAGTCTCAAATTCTTGGCTGGCATCTTGATGAGTATGATTAGCACATCTTTTTTTTTTCCTGATGTGACTGCTGAAAAAATATTACAAGTGTGAAAACTGTCAGTTCTACATTAAAAAAAAATTACTGTTGTCTTTTGCTCAGATTATAAACACAATATTTTAATATATTTATTTACTGAAGCATCTAATACTTTTAGAAAAATGCACAAAGATAAGAACAACTCAATGACTTGACACAAATTGATTGTGCCTATGTAACTACTACCTCAGTCTGGAAAGAAAAGATTAAAAGCTCTCTGGCAGCTACTTCATGGCTCAACCCAGTCACATTGCCAATCTCCCTTCCCCAAAGCTAACCACTATCCTGACTTCTAATATCATAGATTAGTTTTCTTTCATATTTGGAAACTTTATATACTTTGAATCAGAGAGTATATTCTTTTTGGTGTCTGCCTTCTTTCTTTTCATCCATAACTTCGTAGAGTGTTCCACTATATGAATATACCAAAATTTATTTATAGACTCTATTATTGAAGAACATTTGAGTTGTTTCCAATTTTTAGCTATTATAAATAATGCCACTATGACTATTCCAATAAATGTCTTTTTGTGCGCATATATACCCATTTCTGTTGAGTGCACATATGCATATGTTTCTGTAGGCATGTATTTTTTGAGTCTTAGGGTGTATGTATGCTCAGCTTTAGTAGATCCTGCAAAACAGTTTCCAGAGTATGTTCTCACTAGGAGTATACAAAATTGCAGTTTCTCTACTTTCTTGCTATGAATTAGTACTGTCAGTCTTTTTATTTGACCATTCATTCTGTGATTCTTTAGTTTTATCCCATTATGATTTCAATTTACACTTCCCAGATGACTAATGAGATTAAATGCCTTTTCAGTGTTGTGTTGATCATTGTGAAGTATCTACTTTGCGAAGTAACTATTCAAGTGTTTTACCCATTTTCTCTACAGTGCTGTCTGTATTTTTGTCATTGACTGGTAAAAGCTCTTTGTATATTCCGAATACAAGTCCTTTTTAGTATCCATTATCTGCTTCTTCCACTCTGCAGCTTGCCTTTCTACTCTCTTAATCACTTTAGAAGTACAATCTTGAATTGATGGGGTTTTTCTTTGTTTAGTAATTTTTTTAAGTACTTGTCCATTTTATGAAATTGGTTTTGTTTAAACTGGAAAATACAATTTGCAAACAACTTGACCAGGCTCATCCAGTCTGCAGCATAATGCAGTACTCGGAAATCAAGGGTGCTACTGTGTACCCTTGGCAGAGGCCTACACGGGGCCCCAGTCTCACAGATACACAGTCTGGAAACAAAAACAAAATCCAGTGGCCAGAGCTGCCTTATAATTTGAGTTGACAATGATCATCAACAGCTGCTGACTTCATTAAGAAAACAAAAACAAAAACCAGCCAGATGTTATATATCTCTTGGTAGAAAACACACAGCACTCTTTATGGGTGGTCTTCCCCAAATTAAAATCTGAATCTATCCAGTTCCAAGATTTAGCTGTTAATTTATAGGGAAACAAGTCAAAAGTACATTTTGAAAGGATGTCCATTCACAAACAAGACTGTTCTAGAATACATGACACCTAGAATATATTTTATCTAAAATATATGGCATGTAATAGGCTAGAAAAGAAACACCTATGGAAATCATATGTGAAGTACAAGAAATCTAGGAATAGAAGGTGTTTGGAAAAACAACAAAGTGCACTAGACATCACACATACTTGCAGTTTCTACACAATTGCTCTATATAAATGAGCGAAGAAACACCGTTTCCACTCTGCTAACTGGCAACCACAGGGATAGGATCAGCAGAAGTCACACTGTGGGAAACTATAGGACTAATGCAGTTTCTCCAACTACTTGAAAAAAAAGAAGAAGCTTACAGATTAAAAGAGACCTTAAACATCATTTGATTGCAATGCATGCACCTTATTTAGATCCTTATTCAGACTGTAAGAAAACACTTGGGAGACAACCAGGCAAATTTGAATCCTAATGATATTTGATAACATTAAGGATTTCTTGCTAATGTTTTCACATATGAAAACTGTAGTGTTTGTTTTAAGAATCTTTACCTTTTAGAAATATCCACTGAAGTACTTGCTGACCAAATTAAATGAAATGATGCCTTTTTTTTTCTTTCCCAAAATATCTAGTGGGGCTGAAAAGTGAGAGAGATAGCTGAAGCAAAATGAGTCTTGAGCTGACAGTTGATGAAACTGGGCAGTGGATACCTGGAGGTTCATTATGTTATTCTCTCTCTACTTTTGCATGTACTTAAAATTTTCCAGAATAAAAAGTTAAAAAATTGTTTGACCTGGCTTGATATCAAGACAATAATAGACTTATGTGCAATGTGTGAAGCATGAAAAAGTGTATCGGATTTCAGAAAATTGGTTGCAGTTTCTTAAACCATTTCATCTGCCTAGAGTTGAGGTTGGTAGTACTTGGGTAGGGAGACATAGCCAGCTCTCCTACAGTCTCATAGGAGGAGAATTTCAGAGACTTGACTCCTCCAGAACCCACACAAGAAGTTGCAGTTTGGACAGTGAGGGAGGGGTCAGGGATAAGTTTGCAATCCAACACCAGCTGAAAGGTCTGGAGGGGTTTATTGGTGGACAGAAACACAGAATCCTCCAGTGTAGTCAAGCTCACCATCCACCACACATTTATTTGCTCTTAGCTAACTGTAGGGACATAGAGAGAAGAGAAGGAGATTTGGGTCTTTTCCACCTATATCTGAAATCCTTGTTTAATAAAAAACCAAAACTTTAGACATGTCTCTTTCGTTGCCTTGTGTCTAAGGTATTGTATTGAAAGGAAATTAATTTTATTGTATTTAATTTATATATTAAGTTGAGATATCTTAAATTCATACTAAGAAAATATTGAATACAAAATATTATTAGCACATACAGACACACAGACACACACACACACATACCATTTGAAGTCCTGCAGAAAATGCTTCAATTCATTCCAACATTACTTTGAAGAGAGAGAAATTCAGTAGAGTAGAGAGTAAAACTGATGATAAGGGATATTTAAGAGCCACACATCTATTGGTATGGGCTTTATAATACCGAAATCAATCCCCAGGATCATATAAGTACTTTAAATACATTAAAATCTCTACACAAGTACATGATCTGTGTCATTATATCTGCCACATAGAAACTTGGTTGACAGAGAAGTTATAAGAGGCAAAGCTGATAAACGAAACTCAAGTACAAATGGATTAAACAATATCCTCAAATGAAAACCAGACTAGAGTCTAGGCTAAAGGCTCATCGTTTCCAGGCTTATGTTCAAATTACTTTTTATTACTAGCCATTTTATTCATTCCTCTACATTCTTCTTGGTCTTCTAATGTAGTCAGAGTTGTGTATCACATTGCCCTTATTACATTGAAAAGATTTATCCCAGTTTCTGAAAACTAGAAAACAATGAGTAGGGAAAACTGAATGACCAACTAGAATAAAAGAAAAATGTCTGTCAGTGCTTTTTTTTCCCCATATGTCAGATGAAAGGTAAAACAGTAGAACAAAAAACAAAGAGGGACTTAAAAGCAATAATCATGCCATGTCTATTAATGAAACTGTTCAGGTGGTGTTTGATTTAAGATACCATTTCATTTTTGCTTTAAAAGTTAAGTTGCAAACACTCGATAAAGCCAAAGGAGGTTGGCTGTATTTTAGTAGTCCTTTCATGTTCCCAGCAGATGGCAGTGTCCCCTGGTCTTGGCAGTTACCTTCCAGAGTCTCGCTGTTCATCACTGACAGAGCAGTGAAATTATATCTATGCACTTGGTTTGACTATGGGGAATCTGCCAGAACTCCATGGCTCCAGGATTAAATGTCTCTCATTTGAAAAGACACTTCCATGGGGCAGAGGTTTTTATTTCTTCAAGTCATACATATATCTTCAGGACAAAGGCTATTTACATAAACCCCAGGCTTTTGTTGAGCTTCTCAGGACGGCAGTTGCTCCTTTTCTTGATGTTCTGGACTCCAAGAGGCTGGTAAATGCGCCCGTGAATGTTTCCGAGTATTGTATTTCTTAAAGTAGAGCCAAGTAAGAAGTATTCAAATGCCATCCATATCTCAAGTATTCTCATCTGATCTCAGCTCTGACAGTATTTACTCAAAACATTTTCTTTTTTTTTTTTTGGCAAGGAGCTAGGTAAATACATTCAACTTCACCTTTTTTTATACATCTGTCCTTGAGATATTTTGACTAATGTGTTAGGTTTGAGAATTTTACTCTCTAACTACATGTGCACAAATATATCATAAGCTAATTCCAGAAAGAAGGTTTATCTCCATGATCAGTGACATTTGCATTCAGGAATTATAAGCAATTGCGAATTCATTGCTAGAGAGAACTTTAATGCACTCCCCAAGTTATTTAGTTTTAATTTGTACTTCTAACAATTTCATATACCTGACATGGATCAATATTAATTGAATACTTTTTCAATACAGGAATTCACACAATCCTAAGTATTGTCTATGCCTTATAGAGGAATAGGCTGGGAACATCCTCCCAGGGGTCCTGCTCAGAGCCAAGGGTGGGGCTTCCAGGAGAGAGAGGCTTTTCAGACCAGGGCATGATGGAGGCTCAGGGAGCACAAGTGAGGTGGGGCTTTATCCTTATCGCCCCGGCTTTTTCCTACTGAAGAACAGCAGAAAGTGCCATCCCAAAATAAGACTGTAGGAGTTCAGGATATGCCATCCCAAAGTATGCCACTTGGATATATTGATTGTTTTGATCTGTAGGTAGTTGAAAAACAGCAAATGCAGGGAGAGACAGTCTCTGAACTCTTAGCTGCCTAAAGACAGATCCTCCAAAAGGAGATTAATTGTCATCAACCTCCTCCCTGGAAGTTACATCAACTGGAAGATTGACTCTTACCATGGAGGAAGCTGACATCACACCCAGACAAACACTTTTTACAAACTAACATACCTCCCATCTATTCTAATGACCCACTCACCTTCCCTAACAATTATTTGCTCTCCCCTGAGAGGCCTGTGTACCCTCCTCTTTCCCCATTAAGATGGTATTTAAGTTTAACTTCCACAACTACCTCTTCAGCTTACTAAGTTTTCCTAGGTATCTCCTTTGAATGCATGAGGTCTATATGTCAATAAACTTCTGTTTGCTTTTCTCTTGTTAATCTGCCTTTTATTACATGGGTCTCAGCCAGGAACTCAGAAGTGTAGAGGGAAAATTAGTTTTCCACCTAACAGAGAAAGCAAAAGCCACTGGACAAAGCCATGGCTAAGTTCTACCCTGCACTGAATTCTCATTTTCTCCCCCCTCAACCCAGTCCACACAATGCAGTGTGCTGCAAATCTAAAGAATTTAAACTATTTTTCATATACATGATATAAAGTGTTAGAACTCAGTATAAATTTTAGTAAAAAAATAGAAAATACTCATTACTCAAAACTGAATTCACAGTCATCCACAGGGAATGGGACTGTAATCCAGTTGCCAAATAATGTAGCATATGTGGGTACAATCATGCATAAAAAAGGAAAATTTTCTGTGGAAGGGGAATCTGGGACCACATTATTTAGGTAAACAGTGCAACAAGGAAAGGCTGTAGTACTGTGTACGCTAGTCGAGAGCAGAGAAAGTGTTACGCTGTTTCAAAAGCAGCAAGTCATAGGTTATTCATATAAATTAGTTTTTGATTTAACCTCTCTATTTAAAATTCCTCTATAACTCCTACTCTACAGCTCAAAAGATAAGCTCCAGACTAGTTTCTGTGACTTTTAAGATCATTCCACAACCCCATTTCATTCCTCACCTTCTATGCTACGCTTTGCAGTTTACTGAGTAGACCCTGATCTTTGTTTTGAAGTCCATCCTGCTGGGGAGTGGGGCTCCTGGCAGTCTTTCCACATTCTCACCTTTGAAACTGCCAGTGACTCCTCACTACATTTGTGATGAATTAATTAATCGATTAAGTAACTCTTGGTTGATTTCCTGGCTATCCTAGTTCTGTGAAATTCTAAAATGCCTATTAAGTTTTCTTTGGGAAACCCTGGAATATCTGTGTATTATATTAGGGCTTTGTATTATATTATATTTATCATAGTATATTATACTAGGGCTATTATACTATTCTAAGGCTGATGTGGCAATTTACCACAATCTGGAGGCTTAAAACAGCAGAAATCTACTCTCTAAAAGTTCTGAAGGTCAAAAGTTTGAAATCAAGGTGTCAGAAGGGCTGCACTCTCTTCAGAGACTCTGGGGGGTCCCTTAAGTTCTTCCAGCTTCTCTGAGCTGTTGACATTCCTTGGTGTTTCCTGCCTGGAGGCTATGTAATTCTAATCTCTGCAAACATTTTCACATGGCCTCTTCCTCTGTGCTTTTATGTGTCTAAACTTCCTCACTCTCTCTAAGATATATAGCATAGATAGCATTTAGGGTCCACCAGTTAATGCAGGATAACAGCCTCCTCTTAAGATCCTTACCTTAATCAGATCATTGCTCTGTAAGGAAATATTCATTCTTTTGCCATTCTTTTGTCAAGTCTTCAGGTGATTAATATGTAGACATCTTTTTAGAAGCCACATTAAGCCTACCACAACCTGAGAGCAGATAATTAACCAAATGAAAACACAAAGTCCAAACTGGGCTCAGGGTTTCTCTCACCAACACAATATTTTCTTGGTGAGACCTAAGCCCAGAAGTGTCTATAACTCTGAAATGGAACTTTCACATATAGCACGCAGGGGCATTGCTCTTGCTAAGTGAGCTTCAAATAAACTGACAACCTTCTAGAGAACAGGAAGATAGAGGGGACAATAGTGAAGAAGACTCTGGTGATGAAAGAGTAGTTGGCCGGCAGACCTGATCAGTGCACCTGGTCGTGCATATTGGTCAGGCCGGTGCCCAGGGACTGGAGGATGGACGCCTCCAACACACACAGTCCAGACAGAAGCACTGGGGAGCTGGATCCAAAAGGTGGACAAGAAGCCCAAGATAAAATGCTTTCATTTCCAGGGAGCTTGGAGTTGAGAGAGTTAAGAGTGAGCAAACTTGAGGGGCAAAAATGACTGAAAATTACTTCCCACTACCTCTCAGGGCTGAGAATAAAGGAAGGAGCAGCCGGTAGAAACGGAGAGGGGGCATGTGAAGCAGTGAGGGCTTGAGCAGCTTAATGCTGTAAACCTAACCATTATTCCAAACATAGAAACTAAAATGAGGCTTTGTGTGAATCTGCAATCTGCCACTTTGCCAATATTCTTGTACTCTAAGACTCAATTATGCAAAAAAAAAGTGGTTTTTACTATTAACTGAAGGGCTCACATTCAGCTGATACGCCTCAGTATTGAGCAGAGCAGCACCGGACCTCAAGTAGGGCATGTTCTGAATGGCCAGGGCCCACGCTGGTCTTCGTCTCTCACCGTATGCATGGGCATGCAAGGACAGTGTTGGAAAAAGAGCCATGGAAGAAGGGGTCCCTGGACCCTGAGGCAAAGAATCTCCCAAACTCTTCAGGGGAAGAAGTAGGAAAATAGAGCTTTGGCAACATGAACCTAATTGGGTTTTTTTTTTCTGCTTTATGGGTCTTTTCTGGGCCCATGATATTAGGTGCTGGAAACTCAGACACCTTCAGAGCCCATTAAGCAGGGCTCAAGACAGATAATAAAAAAAAAGTAAGGACCATACTTGTGATTGACTCCAGGGTTGGAAGTTACCAGTTTGTGACCCCCGATTAATGAGAGTATCTAGTCAGAAAAATACTGCTAAAGCTTGGAAGCTTCTAATGGATTTGAGCATTACTAAAAATATTTATTCAATGTAAACATAAAACTGTTCATAGTCATAGCCAACTGGTAAGAAAAAGACAGGACAAAAATGATTAATAAGGTGATTTTAATCAAACACAATTGCATAGCCAATCCAATTGATTCCCCTAAAGTATCTCTTAGTTGGCCTAAACTTTGCAGTGTCATTAAAAAAAAAATGGTGACCATATATAAGGCCAGCCCATTTTGCTGAGTTGCTATAGAAAGACATGAGAGCATAAACAACTTACACTATTTTTTTCTGCTATTGGAAAATAAAGCTAGTATGTGGTTACAAATGGCTGTGGAGAAGGGGGGGACTTTGTGATGGCCATAGCATTTTGTGAAGCAATTTGTGATGGATGTAGCATTAGACCTCCAGAGAGCATTTATGAGTTACTAAGACTTCAAGACACAAACCGTAAACCATTTACTACAATATTTTTACAAGAAAAAAATAAGAATTTAGGGACATTTTAGGATACATGTTTTATATTACTAGGAAGTGTTGTGACTAAAAACCAAAAGCTTTAAAAAAATTTTTGCTTCTGTAATCACGTTTGAAAATATTTCCACTTCTCCCTTTCCCTCATCATATATATAGACATTTGCACATGTTTGCTTTTCCACGAAGTACTTAGATTTGATAGATACCATCTATGAGAAACCAATAAAACCCTACAAATACTGTAGCTCTGTAGGAAATTCAGTCTTAAATTTGCAAACGTACTATCCAACGTCACTATTTCTCAACAGACATGTGGTTAATAGACACAGAAGCAGCAAAGGTAACAGTCCACAATCCATAAATTATAAACATATGGGTAAGATTACCATTTCCTTTAAACCTCACTATCAAGTTTTCTGTACTTTTAAGGGTTAAATTATGATCTATACCTCAATTAAATATAAAATTCTCAGTTTTATTTTGATCTTGTGTTTATTCCGATCTTGAAAATAGCTCCTAGAATAGCGTTGTTTGCTGTTGCTTATAAAATTTCATTTGAAATATTATAGACTTTGAATCATAGAGGGAGGACAAGTCTCTCAGACATATATTGCATTCTATTCTACAACAAAATGAAGATGCAAAATGGAACGAATAAGGAGAAGACAACTAAGGATATACAACAGTTCTAGAAAGAATTCTTAAGGCCTGATGCATACAAAAATCTAGACACAGCAAAAGGTGTTCAGCTAGGAATTTAGAAACTCTGATTTTATTATCAGCTTCTCTAATTCCCTAAGTGACTGAAGAAGTCATTTATGGTTACACTGCTTTTCAGTCAGCTTTTTATTATACCAGCTCATTCTCATAACAAGACCTTCTTATCTAATCAATTTCTTAATCTGCAAAATGGGAATTGTCTGGCCAAGATAACAGGTCAAGTTCACATGAGGCTGCTCAGGCAACGTGGGAGGAAGAAGAAATCCTTGGAACCCACAAACTTTTCCATCAGGTATGATAATTGATCTACAAAATAATAATAATAAACTGGTACCAGCAAAAAATGACAAAAGAAGTGGTTACTGCAGAACAAATAAATGAAAACAACTTAAACAAGTTCTTTGTAGGTCAGCTAAGAGAATCACATAAAATACAGTGTTGGGAGGAAGGATATGGACTTTTATGGAATACAGTATCGTGGTTCCTAAAAAATTAAACACATAAGATCACCATATGATCCAACAATGCAGCTTCTGGATTTATAGCCAAAGAATTGTAAGTAGGGGCTCATGTAGATATTTATACACCAATGTTCATAGCAGCATTATTCACAATAGCCAAAGGTGGAAGCAACCCAGGTGTCCACCGACAAAGAATGAATAAACAAAACGTAGAATATACACACAGTGGAATATTATTCGGCCTTAAAAAAGAATGACATTCTGACACATGCTACGATATGGATGAAATGTGAAGACATTATGTTAGGTGAAATAAACCAGGAACAAAAGGGCAAATACTGTATGATTTCACTTATATGAGGGACATAAGGTAGTCAGATTTATAGAGACAGAAAGTGGAATAGTGGTTGTCAGGGGTTGGGGGTGGAGGGTGGAGATTATTGTTTAATGAGCACAAAGTTTAAGTTTGGGAAGATAAAAAAGTTTCAGAGATGGCTGGTGGTGATGGTTGCCCAATATGAATACAGTTAATGCCATTGAATTGTACCCTTAAAACTCAATTAAAAGTTTGCATTATGGATATTTTATCACAGTATGAAAAAGAGATGTACAAAAAAGGATATGAGGAATTTTTCTTCCTGAGTTTTACAAAAATCATTATTAAAAAGCTTAACATATAAAAGAACAAATTATTTTTAAAATAATATATAGCATGTGAAAAGATTCACAAAAGAAGGAAAGTGGAATTTTCTCTTGATCTGAAGACCAGCATGCCAACCAGAGGTCAGAGAAGACTAAAAGGCAAGAAGCAGCCTTAGGTGACTGTCTCCTCCAGACTGAAATGATGATATCTCAGCTCTGGTGATAACTTTGCCTTAAAACCTCTTAATTTCAAGTTTATCGCTTGACTGCTAATCTTCTGGGCACCAAACTCTCCAGATATGAAGTCTAAGCCTAAGAAAAATATCCTCACCCTCAATTTTTCTCTCACCCCAAGTCAAATTAAATGAAAAAGTCAACTTGACATTTAGAAATTCATGGATGTGAAAGGAATGAAGGGAAGTTCATGTTAGAAATATGCTTGGTGTTAAGAGTTAAAGAATGAAATACCTGGAAAAAGAATAGAACAGAATTGTAATGTTCAGAGGACAAGCACTTCAGTCCTTAAAGGTAATAGGGATAGGGTATAAAATGCTTTTTAAGTAGAGTCTTTTAAGAAAGATGCACTCACAACGTTTCTTAGTTGCTATGATATTGGCTTTGTGTACAGATGCTGAATTCAAACAAAACTAAAAGACGTCTTATTGTGTCCTGAGCTGTTTGACATATGAAGGTGATGGTTACATCAGTTCCTATCAAAAGCTTGACACAAATTTCTCAGGTCTACAATGTATCGTAAATACACATCTTGTATTTAGAATAAGTTCTGTTGAAAACAATGTATAAATAGTGAAAAGCAAGTCTATGTTTTTCAATATTACAGTAGTCATTTCTGTACTGTGCCTACAAGTGTTTCCTTAGGTAAAAAAATAACAGCTCACTAGATGTTACTTTTAACAGTTTAGTATGGTACCCTTTGAAAATTGCTTTTGGCCTAGAAAATAAAAATAGATAGTAAAGACACGTAACTGAGATCTGGAAATAAAACTTTTATTAAGTCATTGAAATTGATTTTCCAATATCTGATATCCAATATCTGATACCTGGTAGAATGATCAGAATTTCCCTTAGAATAGATTTTCATTGTCTGCTCCAGGCAATTATTCTCCAATAAGTTACAGAAGCTGCAAATGTCTTTTTTTGGGGTTTGCCAGAATCATCTGGTCACTTACCTTAGGAAGTTAAAGAGGGGCTGATCTTTTGGAAATATTCAGCAGAAACAAAATTTGTCTTTAGTAGACACTTCTTGTTCATTCTCCCATTTTCAGTTCCCCAACTTCCTTTAATATCCTTATTTTGCCCCAGACCCTTCCTACTGTATCAAACGTGCAATCGAAAAGCATAAGTGGGAAAAGACTAACAAAGAAATACAATACAGTGGAATGTCAATATGTCTCCCGAGCTTTAGAGATATTTAAACAGATTCCTCTCCTTAACTCCCCCATCAGCCAGGGTTACCAAAATAGCCCTCACATATCTAACTTGGGAGAGCTTAAATTATTCCCCAACACTTATGGAAAGTAATTTGGAAATATGTATCAGTGCCTTTAGATATTACTACACTCTTGACCTACAATTCTACTTATGGGATATATGCCTAAGTAACTAATATTCAATATAAAATGTTTTCATAGAGAAATTTAGAAGCAATCATTCAAATGACAATTAAAATCCCAAACAATGCAGAATTGCTGGGAAAATTGTGGTGAATGCAATAAGGCAGACATTTAAAACCATTTAAAAAAATGATCTATAATGCTTATAAGTATCTTTATGCTACAATTTTATATGGAAAAATAAAGTAATAGTGCAGGTATATTATGCAATATATATGCACTATGTATCAACTTACAAGTACTGGTCTGTTGGTATGAACATAATATATTAGTATTTTACCCTGTGGGTGGATTTGGATCCCAATTCTAATTCAATGTATTCAACTATGTTACTTAAAGGAAAAGACTCTTAACTTACATAGATCTATTCTCTTATACTTATAAATATGGGTAGAATTGTCAAAGATGTCTACTAGAATAAGACTTAAATGTATAAAATGCCTGATGTTTATATGCATACTTAGAACACTGAAACTATTTGTTTCAAACTCAGTTAATATTCAGCTACTTCCCCATTTCTTCCGAAATTAACCTTTTATTCTCATCTACTTCCAAGGAATAATATTCTATTAAATATCTGTAGGTTGTTTACTTGTGAAAGAAAACCCCAAATATTTGTGGCTCAATGGGAGAATGCATTTCTTTTTCATAGAAAAGTACAACAGAAGTGCTGTTCAGAGTTGACATGAATTGAACAGTATGAGGCTTGCAGGCATTCTCTCTCTCGCTCACTCTCTTTCTCCCTCTACCTTATCTAACATATTGTTAGATATCTAATATATTGTGACAAATTTGGGAATGTGATCTAGAAATACAAGTCCTAGCCATTTACATTAAGTAATAAATCACAGATGTGCTAAAGGTTTAGCAACAAAATGCACTGCTTATTAAAATATATATTTTTAATAATAAAGAGTTGGAAACAATGACTGATTATGTAAATCTATAAAATATACTATTATGCATGGGAAATGTTGGCTTTATATTAACTTAATTGAAAAGAGGTGATTACAAATCAGATCATGCAGAGGGGAAAGAGATTGAAAAGGATTTATCAAAATTATTAAGTATTGAATTACAGGCTTTACTTTCATGTTTATGTTTTTTTTTCAAAATATTTGTCTGCAGTATTTTGCACAGAAGACTGCTCATATGATAAAGTTACTTTTTAAATCATGCTGAGAAAAGCTGTGCCAGCATCAAAATAGAATAGTGCCCATAATTCACACTGAATATTCATCACACTTGGTCAAAGGATAATTGAATGACTCAAGGAATCTGCATCATACTTTTTCTTTATTATGTATGTTTACCTAATTTCTTCCTATTTATTCTTGTTACCAGACACTCCACCCGCCCCCCTCCACACACACACACACACACACACACGTTCTTCCACACTTGCACAAAAACAAAAAACAAAAAACAAGCTAAGTATAAATAAAGGAATAAAGAAAATAAACTTCCTGGGGAACTATATGAATTGTTTAAACTGAAAACAACCTAAAAAATTACCACATGCTATGAAGACAACACAATAAGAAGAGATTCAATTTTCCTGCTAGCATTTTCTACGATTAGCAATGCTGCTAAATTAGGGCAAATGGCTGCAGGATCTGCTGCGAGAGGACTCTGATCTTGCCTCTGCTGGATGGATTGGATCTAGGTGGATTTCATTCACTTGAAGAGTCTGCTTTACCAGCACACATGATCAAGATCTGATGGCTGAATGGAGGTATTATGGATAGTGAATCAAAATAGGAATCAAGAAACAATTATAAAAACTCCTAGAAGAAAATACAGGCAGTTAAGTTTCTTGACGTCTGTCTTGATTAACTTTCTTTCCATCTGACACCAAATGCAAAAGCAACAAAAGCAAAAAAAAAATAATAAGGACGATGTCAATCTAAAAAGCTTCTGCACAACAAAGGAAACCATCAAGAAAATGAAAAGGTAACCTTCTGAATGGGAGAAAATATTTGCAGTCACATATTGAATAATGGGTTAATATCCAAAATAAAGAACTCATACAATGCAATAGCAAAGAAAACCCAATTCTAAAAAATGGGCAGAGGATATGAATAGACATTTTTCATCCAAAGAAGACATACAGATGGTCAACAGGCACATTAAAAGATACTCCATATAACTAATCATCAGATAAATGCAAATCAAAAACAGAGTGAGATATCATCTCACACCTGTTAGGATGGCTGTTATCAAAAAGACAAGAAATAACAAGTGTTAACAAGGATGTAGAGAAAAGAAAATCCTTGCGCACTGTTGGTGGGAATGTAAATCAGTGCAACCACTATGGAAAATAGTATAGAGGGTCCTCAAAATGTAAAGATTAGAGCTACCATATGATCCAGAAATTCCACTTTTGGGTATTTATCTGAGGAAAATGAAAACACTAACTTGAAAAGACATATATATGCACCCCATGTTTTGCAGGATTATTCACAATAGCCAAGATAGGGAAACAATCAGTTTGTCGATAGATGATTGGATAAAGAAGATGTGGCATATATAAATACAATATTATTCAGCCATAAAAGCAAATGGACTCTTGCCATTTGTGACAATATGCATGTTGACATAAAAAAGAAACAAGGATGTTAATATCACTTCTGTAACTACTATTATATAACTTACAAAATTCACAATTTCTCAGAAACTCAGTTTCCATATTAACCTAACCTATGATAATATATATAGTTATGTAATACTTAGATACTTTACTGAATTAAAATTTGATATTTGTACTTCCAGTTATTTCATAGTGAAAGCAGCCCTGGACTGAAAGCCAGTAGATTAAATGTCTACTCTCAGTTCCACTCCTAATTTTTTACTGATTCTAGGCTAGACAGTGTTTTAGGAGTTAATAGCATATGTGCATATATGGAGTAGGATAAGATGAACTCTAAAGTCTCATTTATTTTAACATTCCATGATTCTTTGAGTATGGCCTCTATAACAATTTCATATGTCAGAATATTGCCATTGGCAAAATTTCCTCGTATGTAAAAGCTGATCCAGCCCTGAAGATATCATGCCTCATTGAACCTGGAGCTCACTTCAGGGGGAGAGCTATTCTGCTTTTATCTAAAAGAGCACATAATTATTCAGTCTATGCCCCTCACAATGTGGGCAACTTCTTTAGTCTCTACTGTTCAAATATGACAAGAGCATAGAAATATGCGGTGATTATAAACTGATGATAAGCAATGCAACTGAACTCTATATTCATTCAAACCCCAGGATTGACGCTCTCTATGTCAAGCTAATGGGGAAGAAAAGCCTTCAGGAGACTAGATCTAAAACACTGCACATTAGAAAGAAGATTTCACACAGAAAAGAATGATTCATATTCATGAAAAGGCTCTATCACATTTTCAATTCTTGCTTAGGATTTTTGCTGAAGTAGTGGCCTCTCTAATGTAGCAGTGAACTTACAGGTGAGTCTGAAATAAATTTTATAATAGGACCAAAGACCTTTTAGAGAATCTGGGAAAGAAGGTTAAGACTCCAATTAAGTAATCTTATGCTATAAGACCCTAATGAAGCATTGCTGGGCCACAGGGTTAAATGTTCCTGGACCTTACTAGATTGAACATGAAGTTTCAGCCATAAAATAGGCCTTATCCCCTAGGTGTATAGCTGAACTGGAAGGTTGTTAGCATAATACATCAGGGAGGGCTGCAGGCAGCACCACAATAACACCATATCATGAGTTCTGCAGAATATAGAAGATTTGTGATTTTGAGTATATCAAGGTATTCATAAAAAAGCACTTTACTTTTCTGGGACACTAATAAAAAGCCAGTACTAACGTCTGCTTCTTCCTTTTTAAAATGGGGGCACTATCTCCTAGAGCACTTGAGAATGCCCATCAGAAATATTCTACACAAAGTGCCAATGGCCTCATTATAATCACTGCTGTTAGGAGGTAGTCTCACACTTCTGTCCAGATCTCAGTCAACTAATTCTGTTGGACCTGGGTTGTAATGAGAAAGCTGTACTCAGAGGGGAGAGGGAAATGTATTGATGTCTTCTAACTAATAGCATATTCTGATGACCTGTAGTTAAAAATTTTCTTTTTCTTTTAAGTCTGAGAAATACAAGGACGTGTTATGGCTTATGTGTTATCCTTTTGACTTAGGCATAACTTTTGGTCATAGCCTGGGCCTACGTAGAAAATATCCTTTTATGTATACATTCAAGCACTGATTTTATTATTCATTTTTACGTATACCTCACATAATATTTTGTATGGTCAGTCAGAAAAAGAAAGCACAAAACAACTCACTAATTAGTGGCACAATTTCATTCATGCTTGATCCATCTTCAGAATGAGGATGTCAATGCATCATCAATATAAGAACTATTCTAACAAATGTCTGGGCTTGGATTCCCAGACTGGCACAAACCATGGTCAGACTAGATCTTTTTTATCTTATTTGAGGCAGGAAAAATCTGTTTGTTTTAAGACTGACGAATAATTACTGATATAACTTAACGGTTGGAATACATGGGAGAGTTACAATAAGATAAAGAAGTTGTTTAACTCTCATTTCATATAACTCGAATGCTTTACAGTACAGACTATACAGCAGTGTCCAGCTTACAGAGATATTGTATTCCTACACTTGGAAAATGCAACTTGGAGAATTTTTCTATAAAAGCATTCTCAGCCATGTGCCTAAGCTTCCAGACTTTTTTAGAACAGTTGTTTTAATGTAGTTGAGCTTCAATACAAATATATTTTCAAGTTGATATTTACTAGTTAGTTTTTATGGTGAGGCTGCCCTGGACCCAGATTCTTGTTCTTTTCCTACTCTGCCATTTTTAGCACCTCAATTTTGTCCATTGGCCAGTTCGTCTCCTGGTCACAAGAGAGCTACTAGCAGCAACTCAAAATGCTTCTTAGTTCACATCCACTGGAAGACAGGGAAACCTCTCCCTTCACTAAAACATCATTTCCTCCCTTCAGGCTTACTGGACAGGCTTGGGTCATTTGCCCATCTCCAGACCAATAATGGTTGATAGAAAAATTGTCTTAAATGAATCATAAAATAACTTTGGAGCGTGGGACAATGGTTTTAAAAAGGGGGTTGTATTAAGAAGAGGGAAGACAGAATGCAGCTTTGGAGATTTGGAAAGGGCAGTGGAGACAATGAAAACATGGAAAGAATGATGAATGGTTGCAACTGTTCAAATTAGTGAATTGTTTATAAATTATCTGTTAATTTGGGGAATGATAACTTGGGGAATGTTCATAATGTTAATAATGTATATACATATGTATGTAGGGTTATGTTTCTAGAAATACTGCAACTAATTGGAGCATTTTCCCAATAAATTGTATGAAGGATTATTTTAAAACTCCATCAAATCCATTATTTTCCAAACACCTCCTTTAACAACTCTATGACAGCTTGTTATTTTTGTAATAAACTCTTCAAAGAACAATCTTGGCTTGTTGGTATGCAATGCATCTTTCCTCTAAAACTGCCAGCATCTATAGACAAATGTCTTCCAGGAACATATAGTGCTCAAAACTGTATCTGCCATTAGCATCATCATCATCACTTAGACTCAGGCACCACAATTCAAGAAAGTAGCACATGAGAGGTATTGACTCTCTAAATAAAAAAGAGCTACTTTTCAAATGAAATGTTACATTAAGGAACTGGTTAATATGTCTTCCCACGCTAAGCCAGTTTGGGATTTATACTGACAGCACTGGAGATATCAATGAACAAGAGTTGTGAGGCTTCCAATAACATGTTTCACATTTCAGTTTTGATTCAAAATACACATTTTTTCATCATTCCATAGAATTCTGGAAAAAAACATCTGGCATATCAAGATACCATTTGAAAGTGTTTTTTTTTCTTACTTTGGTATCAACTTACTGTAACATTTAATCGTGGGTTGTATAAACATTCTCCACAATCAAAGTAATAGCAGAAAATCAGCAACATTCTCATCCTACTTATCATGTTTCAGCAATCAAGATTCAACACAAACTCATCCAAGTACAGAAAAGGATTCACAGTATGTAATCAAGGTATGTCATTAAATAATCCTCTTTTCAAAAAAATAAAACAACTTATCATAACTGTCTTTTAAAAAGTAAGAATTTCATTTCAATCCAGGTCAATTAAATTCTCTAAAGGTCTACATACGAAACTATCAGTATACAAGCACGTACGCATTTTATGATTTGCAAGAACAATTGCACAGAGTGGCTGTCAGGTTAAAAAGGTAGTACACAAATATCTCATTAACTTGTAAATCAGTGCCACAAAAGCAATTATGAAATCTTGGACAAATTTTACTATACCTAAGGTTACTACTAATCGATTTCATTTTGCAGAAGCCTGTAAGATGAAAACTATTGTATGACATATTCTAACAGAATACTTCCATGACCAAATTCAAATTTACTCAAGATGCCTGTATGCCCATTGTCCCTAATGGCTACTTTTGACAAAATGATAATATAAATGAGACATAATGATGATCAGTATACAAAACATTTGAGAAAGCATTCTGGCACTTCTAATTGAAAGTTCTGGCTTTTTCTTCCGACTCCCCTGTCACTTAACCACATCCTCTAGTATTTTTCACTAATTATTAACTATTTACTAATATAACAGCTACTTTATTTAGCTGGAGAAATAAAGTCTAGAGTGATAGTGTATTTTCTAGATTTTAATATGCTCAAATGAAGTCTAGGAGTGGGTTTCATCAGGGGGTTGGTTCATTGCTTAGCTTTTATGAGGAAATGGTAATATGACTTTGAACTCCAAAATGTGCCTGCTTTGCAGTCCAATTATTTATATCTTAATAGAAAATGTCACCACAATTAATCTTGGCTTTTTTTTTCTGTTAAATGGACAACATATAATGATTTTTTAATCCAGACATTTCCTCATTAGAATGGTTCTGATTTTTCTGCCAAAAGTAATAATGAAAGAGTAACATAATCAAAAAGTGGTCACCACCTTATTTCCAAAGGAAAAGTAAGAAATAAAAAATATTTGTACTGCAAGTCAAATGACCATTCTTTTATTCCATAATAGAGCCTTCCAACAGAACTTTCCAGGATGATGGAAATGTTCTTTATCTGTGCAGTTCATCATAATAGTTCCTGGTGACCTGTGCCTGTTGAGCCCTTGAGATGTGACCAGTTGAACTACAGAACTATATTTTTTATTTTGGCTAATATGAATTTAAATAGCCCCATATGGCAGTGGCCATATTAGCCATGATAAATGGTGTAATAAGTTACTGGTTTCTACAATTATTGCCAGAGTTACTTATGATGTATTTAAGCCTTGGATAAATATATAAATTTATTCCTGAAGAGAAAAGAAATGTACTAAAAATGTGATAATATCTAAAGGCTCTAGTATATTTAGATGCCTTATATGTACACAGAAATCAGTTCACTCATCACATAGACAGATAGGTAGATAGACTGATTTACATATGTATACACAGAGACGTGTGTGTGTATAAATATATTAGTACAACTGTATTAGTTTAAATTAGTTGTGGTATCAATAACAACCAATTCTTAGTGGAGTACAACAATATAGGTTTATTTCTTATTCCTATTACATGTTTTTAGACAGCTATACTCTGAGACCAGCTTAAAGAGTGGCTTTATTCAAGGACTTATCCATTTTTCTGCAGAGGGAAGAAAACAACGAAGAAACCAAGTACAAAGCTCTCAAAGCTTTTCCTTGGAAGTGGCATATGTCACATGTCACATTTTATTGGCCAAGTGAAGACATGTGGACAAGTCTGATATCAGTGGTGTTGGGAATATTATCTTCCTTCAAGAATAACCTGGTAAAGAAAGTCAGATAGAGAAGAGCAACAAATAATTTAACAATAATATAATTTATTCTCTACATATATATATATATATATATGCATAGGTATAGAAATACAAATATAGATATACCCACAACTGTGTATATGTTTATACATACACATATATGTATATATATTTACACAGCTTCATTATAAAAGAGATTTGAATCAGTGAACGACTATGTATATAAACACAATACAAGAAATAAAGAATTGAGACTACAACAAAAACAAGATGCAGTCAAAAAAGAGAGAGTATACATATGTGAAATTATAGGTCCTTTACAGTTGTTAGAGTTGAATTGTAAAATGGATCCTGAACTTCTTGTTAGAAAAGGGGATGTGAAAGAGGAATACATAATCAATTTTTACATTTATACTAATCAGAAGATAAAAATAAATCAATTTCTTAGAGAAACATAGCTTTTATTGGCTTAACAATATTTGAACACACTATATGATAATGGAACAAATTCCTTACCATTTACCTTGAAATGAACATATGTTGTAAATATATATCACTACAAAAATCAATAGCCCAAATGCTTAATAGGTATTTGGTAAATATTTATTTATTGAATGAAAAAAAAAAGAGAGACAGGAATGCTTCCTATAGTAGAAACATAAAGTCATTTAACGTGTTACACTAAAGCTCAAACAAATTACAATATCTTTTATAAGAAGGCAAATATATATATACAGTTGTCTGACTCGATACTAATAGAAGTTTAGAGTACATAGAAGAATGGGCTACAGATCGTTTAGGTTATCATTCATGAAGGAAAAAAAGAAATATTGGATCATTTCAAAGAAAAATAAATTGGTTCTTTAATAAAGTCAGTAACATGATCAGAATCATAAATAAAAGTTCACAAGACTTGAATCATGCACTTTAAAGCAGATACTTAGATAGTTGATGTAGTTCTATGGAAATTTTAAGGACTTAAAAAACACTTAACTAACAAAAGATTCCAATGCTAGAGATGTTGAGAAGTCTCAAAATAAATACACTAAAGGACTGAAATTATATTAGATATTCTTTTTTTAAAATGACTAAGTGTTACATACAGGGATTGGTGATCTTTTCAGAATTTAGGAAGAGTTTCTTTATTTTAATTAGTAAAGAAAAGGAGTTTAATACATAAATACAAATTTATATAGGGAAATTAATACTTTAAAGAGATCTGATTGCAAGGAAATTTCCATTTATCATTATGAAACCTTTAGAATATATCACAATGTTCTCATAAATGCTAAACAAGTTAATCAATAAACAATAGTTACAGGTAAACTTTGAGTTTTGCTCAGTGATCAGCTCTAACTATAGTCTCTTCCCTAATCACTGGACTCAAATACATAATACATATGGAACTGCCTTCCAACAAGTACAGTTTTATATCCAAAAGTCATTTTAAACTTATATCTGAAACTTAATTACTTCCTTCCTCTCAAACATGTTCCCTTACCAATAGTTAATATCTCAGTTAAGGGTAAATTCTTTCTTCCAGTTGCTCAGGTTAATAACCTTGGAGTCATCTCTGATTCTTTGTCTTATATATATATCCATCATTGAATTATCATGGCTCTAACCATATCTAATATATCCAGCATCTAACCACGTCACATCATATCCAGACCTACATCCCTAGCCCAGGCCACCCCTGTTTCTTACCAGGACTATCTAAAAGACTTCTCTATGATCTTTCACATTTTGTCTTACCCTTTTACAATCTCCTCTTCACAGAACAGCTAAAAGGATCATTTCAGAATATAAATTAGATCATGTTAATTCCCTATTCAAAAATCCTCTGTTGGCATTGTATCATACTTAGAATAGAAATCTAAGAGTTCTTAACATTGCCTACATGATCTGGCTCCCTGCTAACCTTTAAATCTAATATCCTATTTCTCATATCAACTCCAACCATGACAAGAACTTTATCATCTCAAGGCTTTTGCATTGTCTGTTCCCTCTGCCTCTATCTGTTCTTCTCCCAGAAATAGAATGACTGGCTTGCTCATTCCTTGACCACTGTATCTAGTTAATTAAAATAGTTTCCTCACCCCCCATCATTTTCTCTACCCTATCTAAACAGTTTTCAATACTTATCAAGAACTGAATATTACATTTAGCCTGAAAATGTTTACACTGATTTTCAAATTTATCATTTCTATCACTTCCTCTTCTTACCTCTTCCTGCTGATTTTGCTCTAAGCATTTCTAGGCTAAATAAATAGAAGCAAGGCATTCAGTGTTGTCCACCAACTTACTAACTTACATAAAAATAAAAGAAAATCCTAACTGGCTCCTTACTGCACTGAAAAAAAGGTGTAGATAACTTAAATAACTAGACAGTCATACAGCCTTACATAAGTCAGAAATAAACACCTGGGCTGGAGGAAGTAGGAGGAAAGGCACCAAATGCTTTCCAGTGTCCCTTTGCCAACCAATCCCATCTACATTTGTTCTTCTATTTATGAATTTGACTCTTAAAAGTCTGAGAAAGGAAAGAATTTGCTTGATTTCCATGAATAACTTGTAAGGGGAAAGTCCATTTAGATAGAAAAGGAAGATCATTATTTTTTAAATTTAAGTACACTCACCGATGAAGTCTCTGGCAGTTAAAATAGTCTTCATCTTTCATATGCATGATATAGTGTTTTGTCGTCTATAGAATGCTTTCATATACATTGTCTTGTTGGATCGTCAAATCGATTTGTGTTGTGGCTGTGACTTAATTAGCTATTAACCTGATCTTGAACGAGAGTCAGTTTTGAATACGCCAAGGAGCTGATGCTCTTGTGAGGCAGATGTTTCTGAGCATCACTAGGCTTTTGTATAATAAAGTAGGTTATTATTAAAGTCAGTTAAAAACAAAACCAATGACATTTGTCCTACCTTTGTTACTCTCCCTACTTATCCTGATCTATGAAAAAAATTACCTCATCTACTTGCAGATGATTGAAAATACATGATTAGTTATGACTTCTTTTAGCTTGGATTATTCTGTCTTTATATTGATCTGTGTTATCCAATATGTAATTACTAGTTATGGGTGCCTCTTAAATGCCTGAAAGTTGGCTAGTCTAAACTGAGATGTGTGTGTCAGTATAATATATACACTAGACTTTCTAAACTAAAAAAAAATGTAAATGATCTCATAAATAATTTTATTCTGGTTACATATAAACAAGTGAATCAATAATATTTTGTAAATATCAGGCTAAAGTATATAATAAAATTAATTTCACCTGTTGTTGCTGTTTTTCTTTTTTTGAAATGGTTACCAGGGAATTTAAAACTGCATCTATGATTCACATTTGTGACTCACATTATATCACTATTGAACAGAAAATTCAGAGATGGACATAACAGACGAATCTTATACATTCCTAAAAATGAGTTTACTTTGGTTTAATTAAGGAAGAGATAAATGACAGCACAAAGTTATCTATCACCAGTTTAGAAAGACACAAGAAAGTGTGTAATGTAACATGTATCCTAAAATTGACTGATAGAGGCCTTTAGGATTGATACACCTACTGACTGCTTATTGGCACTGTATGTACTTTATCCTGTGATCAACCAGATTGAGATATAAAATAAACTGCTTGTATAGAGAGATAGCATAGCCTTAGAGGGGGACAGAGACACTAGTCCACTAACATCCACTTTGATCTGTACCTTGACTATTTAAAGCCCTATTTCCTAAAAATAATGCGCTTGATAAGAATCCAGGAATTCAATCCGCAGGGAGGGGTACTGAATGGTGATCCCTGGTAATCACTAATGTAGTGATTCCAGAAGTTTTTTTATTATCTTACCCTTTGATTTTCTCATTCACTTTTGAGTATCTATATTTTCTACTTCTTACACAAAATCTCCAGAGGTTGTTTGAATTCTTTTCCTGAAGCAATTAATATCAATGTTATTGTTTGTTTTGTTCTCTCTTCTTCCACATTATAATAAAATTAGGCACCCCTCTCCCCAACCCAACTGCAGTAGGAGTTTCTGCTTCATTTGGTTCTGACATCTCCATTTGTATGGGCCACCCCAGGGAAACCTCATTAACTGTGAATTTCAAAGCTTCATGTAAACTGCAAGTGTTCCATAAATCTAATGCTGTTACAGAGACCCTTGCATTCCCAAGGGATGCCCCCTGAGACTCTCAAAAATTCTCAAAGTCAAAAATACTATGTCAGCACTTAATTTCTTCCTTAAGAATTCAGTAAGGGAGAATAAAAAGAAAAAGTAAGTGGTCTCTTCATACTCTTAATGGTTCTACAAATACAAGGCCAAAATCATGCAGAAAGCTACTCTAAGGGATAAGAACTGCTACTTTCTTAGGTCTCTTTACGGCTCACCAACTTGATCATCTGGTTACTTCCTGGGAAATTTTTCACAAAGCAATAAAGTTTTCATCCTCTCATGAGTGTATGTTTAAAAGATGAAGACAGAATGATAAAAGCTCAAGTTGAGATGAATTACCAACCAGGAACAATATATGGGGAAGCTAACTCCAACACATTCGCCTTCAAGTGTAAGAGATTCAGTTTCAGTTATGGTAAATTACAAATTATAATATGTTTTTGTGCCTAAAGACTGTTTGCACAATAGTGAAAAGAACGTCAAATGTAAAAAAAAAAACCCACTAAAGTAATTTAATCAAAATGGAATTTTATTGGGTATATTTGAATGCTAGCTGATCATTGCAGGATTCCTTGGAAAAATCTATAATTATTCTTAAATAAATCCTTACTGTTATGCAATCTAAAGCAAGTATTTATTGAGTGGTTGATCTAGAAGCAAATAGAACAAAATTTAGTGCCTCAAATTCATAGCATCTGTGCTCAGGGCTTTGAATTTCTGATACTTACCTGAAATCATGACTTAATTTTCTATGCTCAAGGCATTTTAATCTGAGAATTCTAATAAACTCTTAATCGTCATCCAAGGGGCCCATTACATTGCAGTTTTAGCTCTTCTAATGACTGCTTATACCCTTGTGATGCCCACCAGGAATACTCAAAATGAATGTTACACTTTCCATGTAGCTTTTTTGTTTGATGCAATAACCAACAGTTTTATTGAATGTGACATGAACCATGAACTCAGTAGCATTTGGAAACCTTTGTTTTTGAAAAATGTTTGATTTGATGATACTATTGATAAAAATAATTGGATATTAGACACCACAGCCACTTTTCTATTCTATTTCCAGAAATAAAAGAATTCCCTTCCTCAGGTAGGTAAGAATATAGAATATGTCCAAAACGTCCAATACATTAATTGGTATAATTAATGGTTATGATAGGACCCCCAAAGGTTCATAACTACATCCTCCCATTTCCTCTTAGAATCTTTCTCTGAACTGTAGCACATACATGCACACACACAATGTACTCTATTTAGTTCTGCACCTAACTATGTAATGATATTTTTCATCCATACAGATTATAAATTGGTGGCAGACTATGATGCTTCTTTCATTCAATTAAAGAAGTGTACTTTCAAAGCAAAATAAATGTTAACTACCATTATCTGTATTCCAGAGATTCATCTTCCATTCTAACTTAAATGGCCCACTGTGTTTCTGGATTTATTAACAACTTCAGGCACACTTCCCTCCACTTGCCTCTGTCAACCCAGCAAGTTGTTACTTCTGACTTCAAAGTGTGAATATTTTTGCTTCATCGTCAGTTTTGTAGCCTGAAGGGAGAGTTGGCTTACCTAAAAAGAAACCATACTTTCCAAAGAAAACAATAAGGATGCTAATCACCAACTTCCTCTTAAAATATGTATGCCTCTTCCTCCAAAAAGAGAAAGACAAGGGAACTTTCTTTTGTGAAAGATAAAGGCAAAGTGTGAAAGAGATCTTCAAACAATATTAATTATATTTTCCAAATTCAGAATATTAAAATCACAGCACAATTATCAGTTCAATTATTTATGTATTCAGACAATTATTCACATCAGAAATTTGACAATTCCAAAAATGCTAAAATGTTTTTAAAGAAAAGTTTCCCAAGTTACTCATAATTTCTATAAAGTTGCCTAGATATTGCTCAATGTGGAATGTTAAAGTATCACTTTGTATTCATCACATTGGATTTCCTTTCTATTAAAACAGGTTCAAATCATTTTGGCAGTCCAATCTTAGCTCCAGTAGCACATAATCAATCTTTCTTACCACACAGCAAATTCTGAA